>OZ010661.1:45523839-45756477 GCA_963932335.1 Andrena marginata
CCGTAAATCGCGCATATTCGTGTACTCGCGTAACGCACGTTCGCGGTCCCATCGACCGCGCCGCTCTTCTCGTTTTTCTTTCTTTTGCCATTAGAGTGGCTGCGATCGTACCCGATTAGGGATATGTATAAGACAGGGGGTAAAAGTCAGGAGGCTATTCTCGGTCCCTTTCTCTCCTAATCGCTACACAGAATCACGTGCGTCGAACTTACCGTCGTGGAAGGCGCCCTTCTTCTTTCTGTCCTCGTTGCGCGCCTCCTGGATCGACTGGTTCTTGAACGCTTGGTTCAGCGCGACAAAGTGCATGGAGAAGCCGAACACGAAGATGGCCAGCACCGCCAGGAACCTAGCGAGATCCTTCATCAGGTTGCCGATGATAATGGCCCAGGGGCCGAACAGGTGATGGAAGGACAGAAAGTCCAGTATCTGCACGCAGGCTAGGAGGAAGCTGAGAGCGAACAGTTGGTTCCTGAGGTATAGCAGGGTGGGCCAGTAAGGTCGATTCACGATAACGAATCCCATCAGATGGAACGCCACCCCGAAGATGCCGAACAGCAGCACTGCCAACTTGATCCAGCCGAGACCGCTTTTGTCACTGGGGTTGGTCAGCTCGAAGAGCAGCAGCCCGGACAGCATCACCAGCAGGCACCATTCGTACCAGTAGGGCAGCAGGCTCGCCCTCACCACCGGGTATATAGGAATTATGCCGACCAGCAATAGGAAGACCATCAGGTAGATGTGGGAGGTGAGGTACGACATGAACTTGATGATTGGGACGTTGTTGTACTTGTGACCGAGGGGAAGAGCGAACACTACCCAGACGGGCGGGCAGACGAGGAACGCGATGAACAGCAGGATCGTCCGGAAGGCGTTCCAGTTCAGGCTGCCCTGCCACAGCTCCTGAAGGTAACGTTGCACCACCGTGTGCGCTATCACCTCCTTCTGCTCGTTCTCGATCAGCACGTCCAGGAACTCCACGTTCCTGCGGTCCATCGAGGTGAGGATCCTCCCGGCCGAATCGGCCCCCGCTGCCAGGGCCAGCAGCTCCGTGGCCATCGCCTCGCACTGCTTGCCGGCCGCTATCAAATCCTTGGCTCTCTCCTTCTCCTTCTCCGACAGCTTCATGTAGATATTGGAGAGCTTGGCCGCCGTGTCTACCGGTGCCGGTGAGACCAGCACGAACTCCTCGATTGGCCTGTTGTTGTTGCTCTTGCTGCACACCATCATGTTGTAGACGAACTGAAAGACCAACGAGCCAGCTGGTGTCGAATCGACCGCCTAATCTGGAGTAGGGTGCAAAGGGGCGAAGATGGCTGTCGGGGCGAGCCTCAAAATTCATTGGCAACAGTTTTTCAATTCCAAGGGGAGGAAAACGCTCGCGGGCAGGCTCGAGGCTTGCCTTGCGGCTTAACCAGCTTACCCTCTTATCGTCCATCAGGGCGTAAGTATCATGCTCCTTCTCCATCAGATATTTGAGCACGTCGTTGTGGCCCTCCGAGGCGGCGAACCAAATCGGCGCGCTGCCCAGATTGGTCTCGCTCTTCGGCGAGGCACCGCTCTCCACCAGCAATTTAACAACATCGAGATAACCGGCGCGGGCCGCGCAATGCAGCGGCGTCCAGCCGTTTTTGTCGGTCGCGTTTATTTCTGCGCCCTGGCCGAGCAGCACCTCCACCATCTGGTAGTGGCCGTGCGTCGCGGCGATGTGCAGACCGGTTTTCCCATACCGATCCGAGCTGTGCAGCAACTCCGCCGATCTGCTCAGCAGCAGGCCCACCACCGTGATGTGCCCGCCGAAGCAGGCCAGGTGAAGCGGGTTGAAGCCGTTCTCCGTCGTCGCCGCCTCCACCTATAAACGTCGCGCGTTCTTCATTCCGCCAGCTTTCTTTCCGCTCCGCTCTGCAGCCACAATCTATCTACTCTGACAAGGGAACACCGCGAACCCGAACTCACCGATTCCAATGCAACTTTCTGGGTTTTTACATTCGCCGGATTTATGTGCACTCTTTTATCGATAACTCGTACTGCTTGCAGTTGACAACGACAACGCCAATGACAACGAGTATGAAGTCGAGCTGCGAAAACTTGGTATTTATAACGAGACAGAAAGATAAGGACACAAGAATGTCTCATGCGAGATAAGTTTGTTTCTTCAAAAACGGCACGACTAGTTAATCTTATGCATTAATAATAACGGCAACTTTCCCATACACTTGAAAACACCTTGTGCTAAATTTACCTCATGCAAAACAAATATGATAATTCTATCAACACTTTTATCAAATGATTAAATATATATTCTACAAACAAATATGAATACCATTAAAAATAGCTCGATAAACTCTTTCATTTTAGAAATAATAAATTATACATAATACACTTTAGCATCTTTGAATATTATCATATTTGTCACCGTCATGTATTAATTAAGGCCTGCGGCAAACAAAACGAGTTTTATTAGGCAAATTACTATGCGTTGTGAGCGCGCAACCGTGCGCACCGTGTACTTGCCGTCCTGTAACTCCATAAGCCGATAGTGCATTATACAATTCATATACACGGTTGAATTCACAAAAGAACACCCTATATTTTTAGTTATTACGTAAATGGAAAAATTGTTAAAAATAACGCGAGGTAAATTTTTTTTTTCTTTTTAAGAAAAAAACTTTCTCCAAAATTTTATTAAACTTTTGTTTGAAACATTTTTTTCTGTCTGATGTACTTTGAGAGTTATACGCGAAAAAGTGGAAATGCCAATTTGACTTTGAGGTTAGTTTTAACCCCCTTAAAGGGCGATAGAGCACAAATGAAACACACCGTTGTTCTTGTTTTCAGTCACTCTAAAAACCCAGAAAGTGGCATTCGAATCGGCGAGTCCGGGATCGCGGTGTTCCCTTGCAAGATCGCTGCCCATTTCGATACCTGAACGCCGGCCGAGTTCAACAGCAGCCTCACGACGTTCTCGTTCCCGGAATAAGCGGCCAGATGCAACGGCGTCATTCCAGACTCGCTGCCCAGCTCTCCGACTAGCGATCCACCGGTCGGTGGATCGGACTTGACCGTGCCGGGCACGTAGGTGAGCAACTCGCGAACAGTATCTGGGAACACATACAATGCGAATTTGATGATCGTAGTAGGAGGACTCTGGCCGTGAGAGAGCCAGGGTATCGGGAACGGGGAGCGCGTACCAGCTTGACCAAAGTAAGCAGCCACGTGAAGAGCGGTGACGCCGAGTTTCTTGCTGGATATGCGAAGAGACTGAGTGGTCCTCATCACCTCGAGTACCTGGTTGTGACCGTGTTGCGCGGCCAAGTGGACCGCGGTGAATCCCGCCCGATTCTCATCAGCGCAGGAGGCACCTGCCCTGACCAACGCCTTCACCACCTCCGCGTGCCCTCCCTCAGCCGCCAGCTGAAGCGGCGTCGCGTCTGTCAACTTGTTCCTCGCAGAAATCACGCCCTGCCGATCGAACTTCATCAGCTCCTCGATCACCCTCACGCTGCCCTGCATCGCGGCTATATGAGCGCACGTGTTGCCATCCTTGGTGCAGGCCATCACCAAACTAGGGTGCCTCTGCAGGAACAGCTGAGCGACTTCAGCGTAATTGTTCATCGCTGCCGCGTGGATCGGCTTCTGGCCCTGGTCGTCTGTCGCGTCTATGCTCGCCCCAAGCTCCAGTAGAAGCTTGCACACTTCCAGTTGGCCAGCGCCGGCCGCCAAGTGAAGGGGGGTCTGCTTCCTCAGCGTGAGAACGTCTATCGCAGCCCCGTGGTCCTGTACCAGGAACTTGACCAGATGCGAGTAGCCGTTCATCGCCGCCAAGTGCAGCGCCGTCCTACCCACTCTGGACTTGGAGTTTATGAACGCCTTGTTCGCGAGCAGCGCGTCGCAGACCTGCAGGTAGCCGTGCTCGGCGGCTAGGTGGAGGGCGGATCGTCCCTCCAGGTCGAACACGTCCACCCTGGCGTGATTGGCCAGTAACGTGGTGACTAGCTCCATGTGGCCACGGTGAGCGGCGATCAGCAACGGCGTCCAGCCGACCGCGCTCTGCCGATTCAGGGCCTTCTGCACCTCGGTGGCGGACATCCCACTTATCATCTCCGACAGGACTTGGTTGTTCCCAGCCAGGGCGCAGTAGTGGAAGGCAGATTCCTGGGCCTGCTTCGTCTGCAGCGAGACGTCCGCCCCTCCCTCGAGGAGGGCACGCACCACTGCCCGATCGTCGCCGGGTACCTTCACTTCCGGCGGTTCGATCTGAGCGGCGTAGTGCAGGGCGCTGGCGCCTTCGTTCGTCACGCTGTTCACGTAGGCAGTGGCCGTTTCCGGGCCCTTTCTCTCCTTCACGAACGCGATCAGGTGCCGCACCACGTCAGCCTTACACCCTCTGCAGGCCAAGTGCAGCGGCGTCTCTCCGTTCTGTCGAAGCGAAAGGGGGTTCAAGTGAAAGGGAAGGGCCGGATCTAGGGAGCGCGACCGGGGCAACTGCCCACAGCGCTCGTGATTTCGAGCCGCAAAATTGATAGAAAGAGTACTAGATTAAAATCAATAAAAAACCAATATAAAATGCTACAACTTTTCGAGAAAGGGACAATACCTAAACCCACATAATTACCTACTAAATGCTTTTGTTATTCAACAAATACCTGCAAAAAATTTCACTCACTCTCAGCAACAATTATATTTTAAATCTTAATACATATAGGTACGTATATGATGGAAAGCAGAAAGCTTCTACACGTTTCTGTGCGTGTGTTGTCTGTCGCCTAAAAAGTTTCCGACGATAAACTCTGGTGAGATGACGGAATGTGCTTGAACTCGTCATGCCTAACTAAGGTCGTGTTCAGATTTATTGGCCGGCGAGTTTCTCCCAACACACCGCTTGCCTGCCTCGGTGCTCCTTTTCCTACGCCTGGTTGTCGGGCGGCGGCGATTGGTGTCCGTCAGGCGAAGCCGAGCAGCGTTCTCGTTACCCCAGCAACTTCGACTGCCAATCATCCACGATCGTCGGGTGGTGCTGCGAACTCACCGGCCAATATATCTGAACTCGACCTTAATCCAGACGAACTAAAAGAATTTTTTCTTTTTATAAGTTTCGGGCGAAGCTGTGTAGTAGGTAAAGCTGGTTAAATACACGAAGGGCGGCACAAACACATCTTGCCCAGACTGGCGCAAGAGCCAGCTTGAGCCCTGACTGAGGGATGAAGCGCCACCTCTACCTTGGACTTGTACATGGGATCCCCGCCGTCCTCGAGAAGCAGCAGCAACGTCGCCAAGTTGCCATACCTGGCTGCCACGTGCACAGGGGTCTGGCCGTCGTCGGTGGTGAGATTCGGGCCCGCTCCAGATTTCAGTAGCATCAGCGCGCATCTGTCGCCGTCCGGCACCCTGGCAGCTATGTGCAGAGGAGTTTCTCGGAGCTTCCCACCCCGTACGTGCACTTCTGCCCCGTAACCCAACAGGGTCTCCACCACTGCGGGCTTCGCGTTCTCCACGGCGATGTGCAGGGCGGTGTAGTTGTCGTTCGTCGTGGCGTCCACCTGCGAAAACGGTAGGTAGAGTAGACTTTTTAAAAAGAAAAGAAAACTGGATTCTTATTAAATGGAGAATTGAAAAACTTTGTTGAAAAAGTAAAGCTTGTGCTCTTTCTTCTCCTGGAAGCATTGTACCACGGCACACTTCACATCGTCTCGTGGCTAGGGAATATACCATCCCGTCCACACGGAGGGCGATTTTGGCAGTCTAGCTTTACTTTACTGAAATATAAATTCTTCCTCAAGATAAAAACTTTTACGTCGCAATATAACATACAAGTTCCATGGATAGTTTTATGTTTATACTGTGATTTCGTACTTCATTTTTAGATGTAAATGACTTCAGCGTTCATCTATATTCTTCAATTTTCTTTTCTCTAATGTATTTTGGACAATATAACAGTTATTACTAAGTTTTGTAAACACGCTTTTCAAACTGTTAACATCGTACAGTACAATAAAGGTTTTTTTTAGTTTCAGAGGACTTTAAAATCTTTCTGCAGCTCTCTTCAATCAAATTCATGGCACATGTCAATTACCGACTAAAAAGGATTGTGTTGTAAAAAAAATTGGCTGCGCATATTTGCGCGTTTTGAAGAAAATCCATTTAACATGTAACACGTTCTACTGGTTAATCTAAACAAACTCTTTAGTCTCGGGTTCGGAAAGGCGATAAGCAGCTTTTATAAACAGTTTGCGTTTCCCACTTCCAGCTCTATACATCAGCTTTCCATTAGTTCTAGTGCAATCTTTCTCTCGCGACATATCGCGATCGGTCTCCTTGCTGTACGTCTTCTGACATTTCTTAAAAAGTCAAGTTCAATAAAAGCCCTGATGTCAGCCTATTGTTAAAAAATGAATATCAGATTCCAGCGATTCACATGATTCGCCTGACGAAAGTGACATTTCACCATGTTTTCTTCATTAAAAACGTGAGTATGACTACAATTTTATACTTATAACATGCTCTGAAGCCAGTGAAAAGATATTAAAGAAACTTTAGGCAAATGTATATAACATAAGCCGGTAAAAAGTTATTAATTTAATTTAAAGCCAGAATGTCAAAATCGCCATCCCGCGATCCCGCGATCTCGGCTGTGTTTTCGATTCCAAAAATCCCGGGATCTCATATAACTAATCCCGAGAATTTCGGGTTTCTTCTTTTGAAAAGTTAGAATTAAGTGCTTATTATGAATATCTGAAAAATATAAAAATAAACGGAATACAATAAATGCTAGAATCGAGTTTCTTTACTTTAAATAAAGATTCAGAATTACAACACACAATACCTAAATCATTTTAATTACTCAACTCCTCTATTAGCCGGGATTAGTCCCGGAATCCCGAGATACATAGATTCTAAAAAGTCCCTACTCGCGGCACACCTCACGGTTCTCACGGTGCATGCGAAATATCCGGTACCTTTTCGCCCCGTTGCAGCAGAGTGCTTATGATTCCGACGTGGCCGTACTTGGCGGCCGTGTGGATGGACCTGGCGCCCCTCTTGTTCGGCATGTGCAAGTAGACACCCTTTTTGAACAGCATCGTCGCGCATTCCGAGTGACCGTTCAACGACGCGATGTGCATCAGCGTCGAGCCGTCCTTCGTCCTCTCGAATATGCTGGCTTTGAACTTGTCCGCCAGCAGCTCGATTATGGAGGCATGCCCGTTCTCCGCCGCCAGGTGCATCGGTGTTCGATCCTGGTGATCCGTGATGGAGGCCGACGCCCTCACCCCGTAGAAATACTTGACGAGGGTCTCGTCGCCCTCGGCGCTCGCTATGTGCAGGGCAGTTTGCCCGTCGCCCTGAAAACACACAGCCAAATCGGAGCTCCTTCTCCATCGCATTCAATCGCCGAGGGCTCGGTGTGAATTTTCGGAATCTCTGTCATACGTTCTGCATGTCCACCGTCGCTCCGTAATCCACCAATATCCGCACCATGTCGATGTCCCTTCTCCTGGCCGCCAGGTGAAGAGCCGAGTCGCCTGTGGGGGTGGTGGCGCGAAGCTGGTCAGGCGCCTGTTGAGCCAGCAGCTCTCTGCACATGGACTGGTTGCCAGCCTCTACCGCCAGCAGCAGCGGTACCTTCCCCTTCTGCGAAGCATCAGTGAACCCGGAGCACCTCGCGATTTGCTTTAATAGAATCTCCTAGAGGCTGATCTCCGCGTTCTAGTCGACGGGAGACGCGTTAGCTCGCCCGTAAAACCGATTTCCCGCGCTGGCAAAAACCGGCCGCACGCAATATAGTCCGCCGCGCGGGCTTAGGTAAATATCGATGTTGGCGCGCGTTCCGTTCGTGAATATCGCGCGCCACTACCGCTCGTTTTACGAGACAATGAACGAGAGCATCGGTGGGCGTGCGTGCGAGAAAGAAACGGGTGGGAGGCAAGCAGAAGAAGAAGAGGAAGAAGAAGAGGGAGAAGAAGAGGGAGAAGAAGAAGAAGAAGAAGAAGAAGAAGAAGAGGCGAGCTAGCGTAGAGTTATGACAGCTGTTCGGTACCAGGCGGTGATATTCCCGGGGCATCATTCGCGTCACGCGAGCGGCGAGAAGCCTACAAATCGGGGGCATTGCGCGATAGGGGTTGCGGGGGAAAAAATGTTAATTCGATCACAGGACTGGGTACCAGCGTCCCCGAGATATCGCGAGAGGAAATTCCTTCGATTCACTTACTCCGTCGACTTTCAGCCGGATGTCCTTTCCGGCGGCGCCCAATAACGCACGCAGAATCGAAGTGGCGGTGCCCGTTTGCCTCGACGCCACCAGATGCACGGCGGTTTGCTGCCTGGGCTGCAGTCCCATGTTGCAAAACAGTATCGCGTGATTAATGTGGGCTTTGTAGCGTGAACAGAGGGTGGACGCTAGGGTGGGACGAAAAAGATGAAAATTCTGTGATTGCTTTCTAACAGTGAAAGATAACTGGCCCCTATGTGTGAGATTAAGGGCGCACGCCAGCTTGAGGCCAGCAACAAAAAACACAACTCGAAACATTTATTCACGATGATCAGATTTCGGCAGCGTACATGTCACTATAAAAGCCAACTTTTACCAACTATTAGAAATCGTGAAAAAATAAAAAAAGAAGAAATAATTCTACCCCTATATTTCGTTGCACCCTAGCGGACAATGAAAAGGAAAGGACGCACCCCTCCGGTGGCGTACGGATCGACGCCCCGTTTCGACAGCAGCAGCTTCACCACGTCCTCCCTCGAGTACATAGCCGCGATGTGAAGAGCATTGTAATTGTCCTGCGAAAGAGCGATCTAGTGAGCGCGAGGAATCTCCATGCCCCCGTGCGTCGCGACGGGGGTGAAGATAAATCGCGGGCGAGCCGTTAAGATTGGTCGGGTCAAGTGGCTAGGCATGGAATGCGGGTTATAAATCGCCGCTCGCCGCGCCCAGAATAAGGTGCAACGCTATTACATATATCGGGTTGATTCGGAAATGATGTGCAACGCGCGTTGGGTGCGGCCGATGCGATCCCAGTGGTCGCGATTAACCACCGATTCGACCGTAATGGAAGTGGTAAGTACTCTTTTCCCAAAGGTCCGGGGTTTCGTAGAATCCCGGGGAAAACCGTCACCCGCACGGGTTCGCCCGTTCAAGGACTCCGGGGGTCGTGGAAGCGTAAGCGTCGCGAAGAAACGCGCCGATAGAATCTGGCAAAGTGACCTAATCAGCTCCTAGAATCGAGCTACTTTCTCGGCCTAGTGACTCGGTTACTTTCCCACTTCCACGGCGAACCCCTTGGCCTTGGCCCTCCTTCACGCGATCTTACCCTCCTTCGCGTCCACTCGGCACGGATTACAAGGAGATCGTTAACTGTACCGTACACGTTCCGTGTGGTAAGCCTCGGCCACGCAGCTGCTCGAATATTACGTGTCGGCGCGGCGGCGCGGCGGCGCCGCGTAACGCGGCCACGAACTTATTTTAAAATCTAATGTCAAAGCAGCCGACCGCGGATCGGCCCGTTACCCGTTACCCGTCACCGACACGAAACCGTTTCGCCTGCCTCGCGTTTCATGGAATTCGTTGAAAGTTCCTCGGAATCCGGCTAGCAAACCCTCTGGGCTTGGGGCTCGCTTCGTGGCTGATTGTGCCCCCAAGGACGACCCCAAGACCCCAAGGAACTCGTGATCCCCGGGTACCCGAGCTGACTCACCGTCGCAGAGGCTGTGCAAAAGTGAGCGCTCCTGACGAACTCCTGTGCAGTGGCGGATTCAACGGGCAGGGTCTCATTGACTTTTGTTACGGATCTCCTTCTACTTTCAAGACAAGCGTCCGTAGATCGGTAGTTTTCCATGATAGGTCTGGCAGTAGCCATACACTCTTTTCGAATGCCCATGTTTATTGTACTCTGTTGTGTATTTTTAGTCGTAACGCGTAGCTACCGCTACGATGTTCGATTTACTTTTATTTTCTTACCAAATGGCTTTTACCTACCTGTACAAGTGAAATAAATAAATAAACACTGTATACTGCTTTTTTTTGTGGTGCCACAGTCGGCTGCCTTTACATTTTCCCTAAGAAAATGGCCCCTTCCGCGAAACGCCTACTTGGCACCCTCGCTTGGCCCTTATCCCTTAAATCCGCCACTGCCACATGTCTGGCTTTTAATGGTCAGCAAGAGTGCGATGGCTGTGTAGTTAGAGGAGGGAATATAGTGTGGTATTTAAACTCCCTAGTGTGCTACCATCTCTTCGCCTATTACCTTGATCGCCGCACTATATTCCCCGCGTCCATTAGAATTCTCGAGATACTTGCGTTGTTACGAGCGCTCACGTCCGCTCCCAGCTCGATCATCCGATCGAGCAACCCCGTGCGATTGTCCTTGACTGCGTACATAAGCGGCGTCATGCCCGTCGCCTGGAAATCAGAATCTCCTTTCAGCGTCGAGACTCTATCTCAAGAGTCCCGCGTTCCTCTAGCAATCCAACTAACCGCGTCCATGACGCTGGCAAGAGGAGCGAGGGCCCCATCCTCGGTCACGGCCTGCGACGCCTTCTCCAGAGATTTGAGCAGCTGGTCCACCGCCGCCCATTCTCCGCGCGCGGCAAGCCCGAGGAGCTTTTGCGCGGCTTCCCTGCTGGTGGCCCCTGCCGATCCTGGCTTGCTACCTGGTTGCGCTCCCTCCGCGGTCGCTCCTCCGCCGGTGCTTCCCGTCGAGGCTGCTGCGCTTCCTCCCGCGTCATCCTTGCCGGATACAGGACTCTCCTCCTTGCTCGAGGGGTTCTTCTTGTCCTCCTTGCCGACCGGCGTCTTCTTGCTGTTACTACTCATGGTCCTTGGTGCTTGGGTCCCTCATCGCTGAGTCTCGACGTCCCTCTCGACCGATTTATACACGCTCCGCAACATTTACGCGATATATCGCAGAAGGCTTTACCGGTTTAGCGGATCGCGTAGAAAATAAAGTGAAACCAGATCTCCCGATTGCGGAAAGACACTTGCCTCCGTCGAGGTCGGAACGGCACCCGTCGCTGGACGCGCGTGCTAACCGCGCGTTTATCCTGCCCTTTCTGAAGACGTTACGGAGGCTCGCCGAGGGTTGCCTTCCCTCGACCCTCTCGCTGGCACCGGGATCGACCAATCACTGTCACGCCACCGCGCGATACCCCTGTGGTAACGGTGGGACGACGAGGAGCGACGGGGTTCTTTGGCCAGGCTGCAGCGACGCGCGCTGGCCTCACCAGCCCACCGCCGTAGGCCTCGCCGACGACCCTAAGAAAATGCGCCAGGCCGCCGCTTCGAAGCCGGCAGCGCTACCACCAGCCTGGGGATTCGAATGTGGTGTAGGTGGTACGCTGGTGGCATGGTCGACGTAGACACGCCACTTCCGGCGCGGGCCACCGTGGCACGCTATCCACCTATCTCGGCCCGCACCCCTTTCAACTTTAACCGTCGCCTTCTTCTTTCAACCACCGCCGCCTGTTTTGCCCGCCTTTCGCGGACGTTCGTTCCGCCGAGGAAGTTCAATTATCGCTCTTCACCATACCTACCTGGTGGGTTTAATGAAACCAGATCTTTTTCTAATTAAAGATACCGTTGAATTCCGGTGCAGGGGGGAGTAACTGAAATAAGAGAAAACCGCGCTATTTTCGTCTAATGGACCAAAAGTCACCAGAATCTACATTACGCTCGGGGATCGAAAAAGTTCTGGAACTCTTGTTTCTCCAAAAATTCTCTTACAACTTGTATGTTTCGTTTAAGAAAATATCTGTTCCCGTGGAATTTTTATTGAAAGAAATGCCTCTACCCTTGGAAACCGCTTTGAAAAGTGTTCCCACGAAACGTATATTTTGGAAGCTGTACATAATAAACGTTCCATGGAAACACGTTCCCTATATTAGAACGTTTATTAGATCAAACCGACTTAAAAAAAATGCCCTAATAAGTAAAAAATAATAGTTTTTCTTATTAATTAATCCGCGACTCTCATATTCTCCGAGTCGGCGACAGATTTACTTTTCTAGTGCATTTTTATTTTTTTTTTAAATGGGTTTTAATTTTTTTTTATTTTTAACTTTTTAGTTTTATATATATTGGCACAGCATGTCGAGGAGATGCAGAGAGGAGATTCAGGAGAACCAGAACTGACACAAAATATTGGGCCAATGTTGATGCAGTCCAAGATGGGACCAGCGGGGCATCGCCCTCTTTCGAATAAAGAAAAGATCATCAAAATCGGTCCATGTGTCGAGGAGTTGTGCGGGGACAAACATAAAAAAAAAAAAAAAAAAAAAAAATATTACATACGGTTCGAATCTATAACCTTCTCCTTTTCGAAGTCGCTTAAAAAGGTTCCACAAGATAAAGAAAAGTACTACACTATATTAGATACTAGTTTTATTTAACAATATAATATCATATTATTCATATGTTTATTTAATAAAAGGTGTGAAAATCACAAAACATACCCAAGTAATTAATAGTTTGAGACAAAGTATTGAACAGAAAAGAGAACTTGACAAGAATAATGCCGAAATAAATATTATGTATTTGTTACGATGATGGAGAACTTTTTTAATATTAATGAACAAAATATCTGTTCCTGTTATACAGAAACTTTTATTTTCAAGAACTTTTCTTTATCGGATCGCACGGAAAGCTATAATGTGAGAACGTTTTTTAAAAAAGTTCCACGGTCCATGTTTTAAATAGAACCTATTGAAACGTTCCAGAACTCTTTCGATGCATACCGCTACAAAGTCCACCGGGCAATTAACACTAGAACTATACCGACGATTCGCGTATACCTACTTACTTCTGTCGGAGGGGTCAAAATGACTTGCATCTGAGCAGAATGAGGCATTTAAAAAAAGACATGCATTTGTATATATTTCTCTGCTCTATTTAACTTGCACTCTTTTCCTTTTTTTTTTTGTTATGTAAACGACGAAATCTTCATTGTCACTGTCAGTATTCCATAACTCATTCTTGCTTCCGTTGTCCGATCGTGGATGAATCACTTTCATCGCAGTCAGTGCCACAAAATTTTTCGTCTAAATTATTTCTCTTTTCCAGTATAATGTCACACTTGGCGAATTTCTTTCCACAATTCCCAAAAAGATAATATTGTGCGTAAAGTTTTATTACAGGTTTCCGATAGAAAATAAAAAGTCTGAATTTCAATTTATCCGATTTGTTTTTATGAGCAAACGAAAGACGTGAAAAATATCAAAGAAAATTTTTTGTACAAGGTATGTGTAGTGAAATGTATTTGATTTTCTGAACAAGTATTTCAACTATACGGAAGTATTATGGGAAACTTCTGGGATGAAATGTTTAGCTGCGTTCCGTGAGCGGTCAGAATCACCCATTTCGAGGTATATTTAGGTATAGGGACTACGTATAAATTTTATAGAAAAAACAAGCGACGAAGAAAACTATTTTACAGAGTTAAGAGAATACGGTACAAGTACTGAAAATGAACCCTAGTAGCACAAAATATTGAATGCACATACATCCAATATTAAGAAGAGGTTCAGTCTCTTTTTGATATTTAAACATACATACAATATTTATTCTAGATTAAGAAGAAAATATATTTTCCAAATATGCTGGAAATATTCATTTTATATTATGAAAAAAATATTCTTTTTTCAAATATGAAGTAAATATTTATTTACTGTTTGAAACAAAACATTTTTTCCGAATGTTCGGGAAATATTCATTTTATATTATGAAAAAAACATTCCTTTTCAAATATAAAGTAAATATTTATTGAATGGTAGAAAGAAAACATTTTTTTCCGAATGTTTCACATTTTCTAAACCTTTATTTCACATTTTCAGTATGTATATATAATATTTGGAATCAACATTTTTTTCATATTAAAAAGTGTGGCTAAAAAAATATTTTTTTAATATTTGAAAAAAATATTTAACCAATATTTTGTGCTACTAGGGAATAATGATTATAAGAAATGACGAAGCTAAGGTCGAAACCAGATATATTGGCCGGTGAGTTTCTTGAGGGGTATTCTGCCACCACACAGTTCGCCTGCCTCGGTGCTCGTTTTCTCAACGTTTTCTGACTCGCTCTCGTTCCATCTCGTTTTCGCTTTCGCAGAACAAGAGTGAGCCAGAAATGGTGGGGATGGTGCCAAGCTTCTGGCGTGTAGGCCAAATCGAGCTGTCAGTGTAGAAGTACACACATCAGAATAGGTGTGCGTTAGCTCCGAAAAAATCAGGAGTTTTATCGGTCAGCAGATTGATTCTTTCTCGATAGCTTCGTCTCATATTAGTCTACGCATAGCTTCGTAACGCACACAACTATCGCGCTAAGAATAAATAACAGCCATACGGCTACGTTCAGGCGGAGCCGAGCAGCATTCCCGTTACTCCACCATACCCTTCGGGGACCGCGGAATTACAATTGACAAATCCACGATCGTCAGATGGTGGTGGCTGATTTCTCCTCGATCGCTGCTCGCGAAAACGAATTCACCGGCCAATATATTTGCCTGCGACCTTAGTGCATAATTGCGTAATAAGATACTTGGGTGAAACACTTTTCCTAAAACGGAAACCTTATCAACTATCGCACACCTCGATACCATATTGCACGTATGGCCTTGCGCTAAAGGTGAACTCCAACAGCGCGTGGCTCGGCTCGGCTGGGTTAGGCTCCGCTCGCGAGCCAATCGTCTAACGAGCTGAACATTCTAATCGCTCATCAATTTCTCAGTAATTAATGAATACAAGCAACATCTGATGGTAAAAATATCAAGTAAATACGAAATGGGAAATAGAAAGAAAAAGATTATTTTAGCTAATAATAAATTGATATTTATAAATAAATTGATTATGTTTCCTAAATCGTATCACTACAAAGTTTCTTAAATCGTACCAGTCCTATTTGAGAGCTCATTTAACGTGCTCGCTCCATGCATTTAGCTTAGTAGTCTTAATATAAGTTCGGTTCATTGTCGAAGCCTGGCCAAATTACAAAAGTGGAACAGCGTAAAAAAAAAAATACTAAAACAAGAAAATATTTCTAGTAGTTCAAATGAAATTACTCCCAATACCCCATCGACCCATGTGGAGCACAGTACAACTAGTTACTAGTGCTCTCCTTCTCAGGCCGTCAAAGTAGGGAGACCCTTTAAAATTTAAAAGATCGATCTACAAGTGTGCTTACCGTAAAATATCTTAAGTGGTATGCACGATATCGGCAACCCTCCTCAAAGTCTTTAACAAGGTAACTACTTAAGCGACTTGGCATATGCGACACCTGTGTCAGTTACTCATCGCATTGCAGAAGGAACGCGAGCTGTCCACTGGAGGTTGCCGTCTGTAAGTAGCGGATGAAAGCGCAATTTTATCGAATTGAGTTACTTATTAAACCGAACTGATCGACTCATACGAGCCGCGTTAGCTGTGGAAAAGTAGCCAGTAGTGATTGCACCGTACCAAAGGCCAACCGATTATAAAAGACAGGGCTCGTATGATTAGCCGCGATATAAAAGTAGCACCAAAGTTCATCCGTTGCCGACTGTAGTGGGGGCTTAGACGCGTGTAGCGATAGTGCGTGGCACGGTCATCGCCCAACTTGCAAAAGTTAGTAAACGGATGTGTGACGCGCGTGTAAATATATGTAGAGCATTGTGCGAAAAGACAAGCTGTGCCATTTTCCATAATCATTGAATCTCCTGATTGGCGCAGCGTCGGAGGCGATCAGCGATTACCGTGCCGCACCTGTAAATCGAAAGAAATGCTTCGCTGTTGGATAAGCAGAAATTCGACCTTGCTGCCAGCCACCAGCCTCCACATCTACTACGGGCATGCGTCCGCCGCGGAGAAGTGGCTGCTCGGTGAGTAGTTGACCGTGATAGATCGAGAGCACGCTCCGAATAGGCGGCGGATTTTTCTATAAACAGTAAACACACGTGGAACTTTTCATCCAGATCGCTCCGGAGCGTGGAAGTGGCGCGATACGTGCACCCAGGGAAAACGGCTCAGTCACGGGACGGTGGGAAATACCTCCTCCTCGGTGACTGGCGGCAGCGTGCCTTTAGTAGAGCAAACTATCGGTGAATTGGTAGAAGAAGCAGCGAAGAGATGGCCGGACAGGGTGTGCCTCGTGTCCTATCCGCAAAACGTTCGCCTCACGTTCTCCGAGTGCATCCGTCGGGGGGACAGTTTAGCAGCAGGCTTGCTGAGGCTGGGCCTGAAGCGGGGCGATCGCGTGGGCATTTTGGCCCCGAACGACCCTGAGTGGCTGATCAGCTTCGTGGCGGCCGCCAGGGCTGGCTTGATCCTGGTCGCGATCAATCCTGCCTACCAAGTCGACGAGCTGGTCTACTGTCTGAAAACGGTCGGCGCGAGGGCCGTGATATCGTCAGACCGCTTTAAGACGCAGGACTATCCACGTATGCTGCTCGCTGTTAAGCAAGCGTGGCCTAGCTTGGAGCACATAATTATCCATTCCAAGGATAATTATCACGTGACGTAAGGGAACCAACGACGAGCGTTGCGCTCTTCGTCGCCGTCGTTCTCGCGACGGATCGACGATATGTCCGACACATGGCCAGGTTCCCTCGGAATCTCGTCTAATTTAAGCGAGGGGAATGGACATGGCACGATAACTCCTCCGGTATCCGGCCGACGGCCGGCGGGTCGATAACGGGACAGGACGTCGACGAGGCGGTGTAAATCCTTCGTCCTTAGGAAACGCGGTGGTACCGAGGGGGCGCGGAGGCCAAGTAAATTCGTCGCGACCGGCCGTTTCTCGCGATAAGTCGGATCGTAGCGAGGTCGAACGCGGTCGAACGCGGTCGAACGCGGTCGAACGCGGTTTTAATGTATTCTCGCTCCGTGATTCATGAATATCGCGTGCGAGCAAGTACGCGCGAGGATCGACGCACACCTCTCGCAGTCGAGCTGCCTGCGACCGGGTTAATCATCGGCTTGGGGCGTTCAACGGGGTAGCGTAACTGCCCGTTTTTCAATTTTTTCGAGGTTTCTTTTATCGTATATGTGCATAGATACAGCGAGTGGCACAAGCTGCTTCGAAAAAATTCTCTTTTCCGTAGGACGATACTGTGTGGAGGGTGGGAGGGTGGGTGGTATAGTCGGCCATAAAGTATATTTTCCTTATTATGATTGTCGCTAGCTACGGTTCGAGCCACGGAGGCCCCCTAGCATTTCCGAAAAAAATTTACCTGCTTTCGTTCTATAAAATTATTTTTTTAAAACAATAGCGTAGCAGGAAGGATAATCGATCACTATTTTGGAAGTGGTGTATAAGTTTATTAAATAACAAAATGTAAGTGATGAGAGTCTTGCCGCGCACTACCGCGCGCCCTCCTAACCCACCGGACTTCGCGGCCTTACTAGAACTAGACTTTAGTTTTTCCATTTTGGACGACTACAACAGTTCCCACGCCATCGACCACATTATTTATTTTGCTTAATAAAAATGTAACATACAAATAATAGTGTAGAACAATGATACTATTATTAAATTGGGACTGTTCTTATTATTATTAATATTATTGTTATACATTATTCTGTATACGTTACATTTTTATTAAGCAAAATAAATAAAGTGGCAGTAATAGAGACATCCACCCTACATACACCATAAAAAAGCTGAAAACAATTCTGTGTATTACTTCGAACATATCTTGTATATTCAGGCAAAACGCCAGTCATTACAAGCCTATAATTTTTGTTAAAAGTAAATAATTTGCCAAAGAAAAACCGGCACTTACGCTAGAGTAGCCACTTACGTAGATCGCCACGGCCGCACGATAAGCTTCGCGCCCACTTGGATGCGTTTTTCAGGGAATCATACTTGTATAATATTTCCTTCGCATCGTTATCTCTGCTTTTAAAGCAGACCGCTTTAAATCCCCTATCAGGGGCCTGGAACTTGGCCACGTGCAACAGTTCATATTCCGACCCAGACTTTGGCTAATTATTGGGTAACTTGGATAAGACACTATCGTCGGTGGGAAGTTGTTGAAGGAAAGTGACGTTTCGTAGGTATCGGGAAGAAATTGCCGCGCGTGGTTGGGGATTTCTTAAAAGCGCGGCCTGAAGAGTCCTTCGTTCTGCGGTTTGCGACCCGAGGCTGCAATCAGGTCACCACCTGCAGGCCAACGGCGATTGATCGCTTTCGCTCGGCCCTTCGGCCAATCTATTTCCACCCGGGACTCGTAATTCTCGCAAACTTTCGCCGGATCATCGAGCCCGATTTGATTAATAATCCCTCCCCCGCGCGGAAGGAATCACCGTGACGCGCAATTGGGTTAATGGCTCGGCCGTTCCGTGCCCGTACGCGCCTCGATTCCACGGCTCTCGAAACACCCGGTCGCCGATCGATTATCGCCTAACGTCCACTAATTCCCGCAGCGGGACTCGCCGCTTCTGCGACGTGGAGGCACTCGCGTCCCGGATCGAGATCGAGGGGATCGCCGCGCGGCAAGACGAGATCTCCTGCCACGACGCCGCCAACATACAGTTCACTTCGGGGACCACGGGTAGGCCGAAGGCCACTCTGGTGTCGCACAGGTCTCTGGTGAACAACTCGAAGCAGGTAAGAGATCGCCGGTGCTTGGTACCCTCGCATCCTGATTGTCTAATTAACTCTGTCTCTGGACGTTAGACTGCACACAGGTCGCAGTTGACACCGGACCATAGAGTCTGCTTGAACGTGCCCTTCTTCCACGCGTTCGGTATCATAAAGGGTTTGCTCGTCCAGCAGCACGCGGGCACCCCTCTGATCCTGGCGTCGCGTTCCTTCGACCCCGTCAAGGCCGTGGAGGCGATGGTGCGCGAGAAGTGTAACGTCGCTTACGGGACGCCGACGATGTGGGTAAGAAGGCGACGGCCTCGAGTCCTCATCCCCCGGACTAGCCGGGCGAGTGAAACTCCCCTTGCCACCGCCGTTCGAATCAGAACATGCACGTTTGCCTTAGATCAATCTGCTGGACGCTTATCAACGACTTCAGCCTCCACCGATCAAACTGGCCTGCGGCGTGACTGGCGGGGCCCCCGCGTCGCCGGAGCTCATCAGGCGAATTAAACAATCTTTCGATTTTCACAATATGAAGGTAATGTGATAATGCGAATAATTCATTCGCTCGCGATTCGTGGAGCACTTCCGGTTGCAGATTAGGCTTCAGGCTGGTCATATATTTATTTCCGGCAATTAAACTATTATTACAGTGATCGCGACGGTTTTGTAGTTGTTTTTTTTTAATATTATTAATATAGCGATTTTTAACGTGTCTCCTTTATCTTATTAAATTTACCTCGCCTGTTATTTGAATATTACAAAAGGGGGTCGCGACACAAAAAAGCTTGAGTAACACTGTATTATTATTATTTGAATGAAACTTGACGATCTTCCATCGATTCTCCGTTAGAAATAGGAGCTCGTTTACATAGCACTGCGCTAATCACCGACAAACGAGGAACGCTGTCCCCCTGGAGGAATTTTTAAAATCGAAGCGGTCCTCGAACAACCGGGGGGGGGGGGGTCGACGAGGGGTGACGAGGGGTGACGAGGGGCCGTACCCGATTCCCCCCCGCGTTATCTATGCACATATCTCTTGCACGGGTAACTCCTCGGTCCGTATGCATAGGTAAATACGATTCCGCGCGGGGAGAAATATCGCTTCTTGGCCGCGGCCCGCGATCAATAACGTTCTCTTTCGCAAAATCGGGTCCCGTGGTTCCGTAGCGTTCCGTTCGAACAGTTTGAACGACGTAGCTGACGGTGGATGGTTTGGTACTAGACGGTGTACGGGCAGACGGAGACGACGGGGATAACCTTTCAGTCGTTGCCGGGCGAGGACCCCGAATTGACCGAGAACACGATCGGTTATCAGGCGAACCACATCGAAGTGATGGTAAGCAAAAGATCGCTCGGTCCTCCGAGTCATCGAATCGGCCTCGGCCACGAGTAGATTTCTTTGAAGCAAGCTTCGGTTCGGTCGAAAAGGTGGTGGACGAGACGGGAACTGCGGTTCCTCGCGGTACCAGCGGGGAGCTTTGGGTCCGCGGGTACGTGACAATGCTGGGTTATTGGGGCGACGAGGAGAACACCAAGAGTAGCGTGACCGAAGATGGCTGGATGAAAACCGGCGACCAGTTCGTCCTGCGGGAGGACGGGTACGGGCAGATACTAGGCAGGCTCAAGGACATGCTGATCAGGGGTGGGGAGAACATTTTCCCGAAGGTAGGCACGGGCTACCGTGACTGGTCACCGTTCGATCCCTTTCATACCCCGTGCAATCGCGTTTTGCAGGAGGTCGAGGACTTTTTGATGACGCATCCCCTGGTGCTGGAGGCTCAGGTGATAGGGGCTCACGACGAGGTCTACGGGGAGGAGATTTGCGCGTGCGTCCGTGTCCGGGCCGGTGCGAAGCTGACCAGGGAGGAGCTGAGGAATCACTGCAAGGGGAAGATCGCGCACTTTAAAATACCGCGCTACATCGAGTTCGTTGACGAGTACCCGAAGACCGCCAGCGGCAAGGTGCAGAAATTCGAATTGAAAACGGACATGGAGCGGAAGGGAGTGATCCCGTCGAAATCGAGCAATGCCCCCGAGTCCACCGCGAAATCTTCCTCGAGTTGAACATTGAACTCTTTCCTCCTCGAGATACGAACGGGGTGTCTGAAAGTGGGCGACGCGAGCTTATCAAAGGAAATGAATCGAGAGCGTGGAATAAAATCTGGTCGTAACCCCTGCGCTCTGAAAATCGGTCTTCGAACTTTTATGTTTTCGGTTGGTTTTATGCTAAAATGTAAATATGCCCAGAATTTGGATCGTGTCGGTTGTTGCGCAGTAGCAGCCTGGACGTCGATTCACGAATAGCTAATGTTATCGCTCGGACTGCTTATACATAATATTTAACTTGGCGCTTATAGGAAAGCGCCAAGTTCTCGCGAGACCCGGTTGTCGTGGCAGAGGCCGCCACGCATCGGCCAGGCTTCTCGGCAAGGTAGAGAACTATGCAACATCGATTGACGGGACCACGATTATTAGCATCGAGGCGCACTCTACTCCCCGTTACCTGTACAGCGCTTTATGCGTCATAGCGTAATTTCTTCCTACTTGTTTTATTCGAGGCGCGGTAATAAAAGTAAAAGAGTAGAAAAGTACAAGCACTGTGAAAGTTCATTATTGGAGGGGTACAGAGACGTAACGGGATAGCCAGGATCTTTCTCTCTCTTCCTAGCCGGCACGTGTCCGGTGTCGGTGGCGTTTCTACGCTGTTGCGAAGCCTCGCGCAAGCCTGCCAGCCAACTGACGTCGCTCGGAACGGCGATCGGTGATCGACGAGACAACGGTATCGGGAAGCGCAGAGGATAACGAGGCACGAGAAAGGAAGGAAGCTGTCGGGGTGAAAAGGGAAGTGGGGAGAGAGATAAGGGTTGAAGAAAGAAGCCATCGCAACGCAGGGATTCGAGCGGGGCACGCGTTTCAAGTGGCATCTAATCGAGCATGGATGCCTCCGGGCAGCGAGGCTCGCTCTTCCAAGGTTGCGGGACTTGGACGAGGCGTGCGGTACTGCGGCAGATGGTGGTCGTGATTGCAGCTGCTCCGCAACCAACACCTGCCGTTTTCTCCGCCGTCCGTCGAGATGGACGAGAAATCACTGTCCAGCCTCCCCCTGTTTCCTCGGGGCTCCTTTTCTCGGCGCGGCACGATTCCTTCGGAAAACAAACAGATGGGGATAGATATTAGCTATCGATTGCCGTAGAACGGCACCTTTCGCCCTGTATCTAGATTCTAGAATATCTAGGCACAGTCATTCTAGAATATCTAGGCACGGGAACAGTTTCGCCCGGGCGAAAGTGATTCCCAGACGTGTCCGACAGCGTCGAAATCTTTTTAAATATCCTCAGACGAGAGCGGAAAAACTGGTCTACATGGGTCGGTCGGAGGACCTGCAGTCTCAGGACTTGAGGAGCGGGGATTAATTTTGGCGACCGGCCAGGATGTACGAGCGCGGGACACGGAACAGCGGCGGGAGGCCAAGGGATGATAGTGGCACGGAGTAAATTCGCCCGAGACAGATTCGCGCGGAAAATTGTCGGCGCGGAATTGGTGGTTGGTGGCCGCGCGTAACGGCCCCGACAGCGGGAATAGGCGACCGTGACCACGACGTGAACATTTCTCTTCTACCGGGGAAAGGAGCCTAACGAGCTGTCAACTGTCAGCGAATCGGGACCGCCCCGAGCCACCGATAAACGTCGATGCTCCGCGTGAACCGCGTGAACCGCGCGCGCGTTCTCACCCCCTATCCTACCGGCCGGTGTCTTACCCTCTCGATCGTGGATCGTTGAGGGGCCAGGGCGCCGGGACAGGTGGAAATTTCTTCGAGGTCGGCTGGGAGCGGGGATGGTGCCTCTGCAACGGAAGACGATGGGGCGAAGGGCAAGCTACCGCGATCGGGGAGGAAAAAGAATGGAGGAAATTCCAGGAGGAGTAGGCGGAGAATGGCGGTAAATTAATAACGGCAGAGGGCTGGAGAGGGTGGTGGGTGGTCCGTTTAATCGCTTAATCGAGGCTCCAGAATGCTCGGCGAGCTTGGTGGCTCGGGCGCTTTCGCTTCGACCCGGTGAAAGCCCTCGAAAGGGTCGGCAATTACTTAAAAACCAAGTTGCGCGCCATCATCGTCGCCGTTTTCTTTTCCACTCGTTCCGAGAACCGCCCGAGAGAACCCCAGCGGTGGTCTTCCTTCTCGGTTTCTCTTCTTCCTATTCGCCCTCGCCAAAGGGCCGCAGTGTGGCCCCGACGCGGCTGCCAGCCGGACGGAGCCTCTATTCGCGCAACGACAGTAATGTCCATCCAAATAGTAAAACGGATGGCAGCCGACTCGAGGGCACGGCAAACACTCGAATAGTGGCTGGACCGATGAATGGCACCGCGAATCGCGGCAACCACCGTAATAAAAGTATCCGACCGCGCGAACCTAATCCACCCCTACTTCCCGCGCGTACAGCCTCGCCGGGCCCGAAACCGTACGCCAAGCTGAATTCTTCAAATTTCGCGCGGGGAAAACGCGCCTAGACCGGGAATCGGTGGTTTTCCGTTGCGCGTGGACCCGATTGATCGCGCCACTCACCAAATTCCCGCCTCGTTAACATGTTCGCCACGATTTCACGCTCCACCTACCCTGATCTGTGTAGGGTAAGGCTGTAAGGGATTGCTGTGCGCAACGCGCTAAACTTCTTCGCTCCCCTTGCTTTGTAGCGGAGGTCGGAATTATTCTTACTGCGGGGTGCAGCTCCGTTTTCACCAACTTGGAGTAAATTAGAAAAAGCCGTTTATAGAACTATTGCTTTGATTTAACGTTGTACAGAGCGTTGATTTAACGTTGCCCGAAACAAAAATATCGCACAAAACGGGTTGAAAATTTCCAATAAATCGGTCATTTGTTACCGGATTTGCGTTAAACTGAAAAATGGTATAAAACGAGGCTGCACCCCTCTTCCTGCAAGGTCCCCAAATTCGCATTATGCTCCTCGTCGTTGCTCATCCTTCCGCGCGACGTTGCAGCTTCCGGTCTGGGGGGCGGGCGAGAATGAACCGCGTAGCGTCAGAGGCAGAGGAGAAAGCGATGAGTAACAAGGAGTTGCCCGTCGGGACGGAGGAATATTTCGTCTCGTTGCGACACGTAGGTAGACCACGTAGGCCACGTAAGCCACGTAGGCCACGTAGGCCACGTAGGCCACGTAGGCCACGTACTGGTGCGTCCCGGTGGAATCGAGGTTACGCGGTCCCTTCGATCGATCGATGTTCTTACCTCATCGACGGCGATCTCGATTCCACGGGATAAAATCGATGCAGGGGGAGGGGTCGCGAATTACGTGCCCGGAAAATAGGTAACAATGAATCGCTGGCCGGGGCGCGAGCACGTTTTTGCGAGGAGGATCGTCGCGAAGGACGAGCAGTTCCATCCGAGCAGATGGAATCGCAGCGAATCTCGGTTGCGCGTCTTGGACGGGGGCGGGAGGCTAGCAAAAACTCGTGGAAGAAGCTTAATGGAGCGTCTCCTCGAGCGGCGGAACGATCCAGAGAACGACGAGGGAGCTGGCTCGCTCGCGAGTTTTTCTCGCCCCCTCGAATCGTACGCCGCGTCGCTACGGATGTGCCGCCGCGAGGGGGCTCCAAGATTATCGCGTTCCCATAAAACGAATGAGAATTCCCTAGCCGGAGAAACGCACCGGAAACGAAGACAAAAGGAAAGCGCTCGGCTGGGCTCGGCCGGAGAATAGGAGGAGAGCGCTTGCTTACTCGAGAAATTTCATCGAACGCCGGAGAGACGCGCGATGACGAATCTCCGTTTCCGGTCCCTTTCTCGCCTCACAGGGGAACGGTTTTACGAGCCCCACTGGTAGGTACACGCTGTTACGAGACACTCGAAATTCGCTTGGAACCGAACGTTTTCTCCGTGGAAACAGCCGCCCATGAATTCGATATCGCCCGGCTTTCCCTCGACGCGTGGCGGCGTACCACGATGGAGATCGAAATAATCCGACGAGTATGACGATAACGATAAAGCCGGCCGATAAAGGGTTGACGGGAGAGGGGGGATTTTGGCTGCGGACGGTTCTGGGAAAACCATGGCGTTTTCCGTCCACGTAATCGATTTACGAGGAGTCATTCGTCCCCGGCACGGCCTTTCTCTCTCTGGCAGCGGTGGTGAGAGTCGTCGTGGACGTCGGCGTCGTCGTCCTCGAGGCACGAAAGCGTAGTGGAAGCGTGCCGCTCGGTTTCGACCACGAGGGACCGCGTCCCCCTTTCTTCGATCTCTCCATCTCTGCAGCTCTCCGTCTCACCCTACTTGCCACTCTTTCCATCTCCATTTCCCTTTGTCGCTGCGTTTTCTCGTCGCTGCTCCTCGACCCACCCTCCCCCCTCCTCCCCCCTCTCTCTGTCCCCCGACCACCCTACCGAGAACGGTCGCCAGAGAATTCTCTCCGTATCGATCGAACGAAGATGGGGGGAGAGAAAGAGCCGCTCGCGTCCCACGATTTAAGTCCATTTAATGGCGATACATTGTTTAGTATCGGCCACGCTCGCGGCGCCTAATACAATCCGAGCGGCCGGGCGTTTTCACCCCTCGTGTTTGCCCTCACTGTGTAAAATCATCGGCGCTTTTGCATTTCGACACGCCTCCCATACATCCGATGATTGCGTGCACATCGAGGGGTATTCGAGGTGCGGACTTTTCGGGCCATTCGCGTCCGCAGAGACGCCAAAGGCTGGAATTAATAAAGCCCTCGGACTAGAACCGTACGGATTTTTTCTACCAATTTCTCGGCTACGTTCCATATTTGAGCGTATTGTGCTCCGCGAACAATAACTCATCTCGATATTGCTGGCCTGGCTCTCGCATCCGACGGTCTCCCCCTCCCCCCCCCCCTCTCTCTCTCTCTCTCTCTCTCTCTCTCTCTCTCACTCTCTCTTTTCAACCACCGTTCCGCCGTCCCGTTGCAATTCGCTATCTTCGTTCGCTTTTTCCGTCCCTCCACTGCCCGCCTCCGCATCGATAAAGTCACCGGCAGTCGCGATTTTACGACTCGAAACGGAACTTTGCCTGTTAAAGCGTGGCTCGTTAGCTCCGCGATGCGACGCCACGCTCGCGATCCAGCGACCAGACTGCGAGACATTCGATACGAGTGGACCTCCACGGGGCGGTTCTACCGATCGTGCATCTTATAACCGAAGCTCTTTTTTTCAAGCTGATCGCAGCGCCATGAATCGTTTTGAGATTCAGCATCCTCTCATAAGCGATCAGCTGCCTGTTATCTTGGTCCATCTTGGACTCTTCTGTTGCGTAAATTAGTTGCAAGCCTAGAACGGCAAATTTTGAGGGTGCGGTAAAATTTGGGCGAGAAAAATTGGAAAAGGTTTATACAAAGTGGCATGCGACAACTTTCAAAACAATTCACTTCCTTTTCATCCAGCAAATTTTCAGAACTGTCCCGATTGTTTGAAATTAAAATATCTGATGAAATTTCTGATGCTTGTTAGCCTAGTGGCGCCAGATCTCCAAATCCGCCCCTGCTTCCAAGAACGAACAAATATATGTATATTGTGAAAACAAAGGACTCGAGTAGGTAGTATCCTATCATGCTATATCACAGTCAGACGTGTCGAAAGAATCTCTGAGAACTTTACCAAGGTCCCCCTGGTATCTCTGCTATCAATATCCCTTATTCCCTGCCCATCGGCAGTTGCGCGAGCAGTTGGAGGCCCCTAAAAGGTAAGCTGGACGGAGAGCGATGGTTAGTGGGATAGGTATTATATGTACTTACGCGTGGTACATACTTGGGTCGGCAGGTCGGCAGGTCGGCAGGTCGGCTTTAAAGGACCCATGGATTCGTTGCGTTTACGTTTGCGTGGCACGTGGGTGTACTCGAGGAAAACTCTGAGTGGAACGGTAAGCCGGAACGAGAAGCCGGTTAATGAAGGATGGAAGGGCCGGCTGGCCTCTGTTTGAGAAGCACTAGTCCGGTCTCCCGAGAGTGGTCGGTCTTCTCCTGGATATCTGGCGGGGGTACGCCAGGAACACGGTCGGGGGTACGGCTGGCCACTTCCCAATGGAGCCCGTTTCACCCTCGTCTCTCTCGCGGGGATCTCGCGTAAAAGCGCGTTCGCGAGAGTGAGAAGCCGGGTTATATGCAGATACATACTCGTTCTTCCCTGGCCCTTTCTTCTTGGTCGGATAGCTCGCTCTCCTTTTGATCCCTCTGTCGACGTCGTCGTCGTTTCTTTCCTCGCCTCTGAAACACTCGACGATACCCTCAGGTACGAAATGGCAATCGCTCTGGGCTCTCTCTCTCTCTCTCTCTCTCTCTCTCTCTCTCTCATGGAGGGGTCCGTCCTCCTTCACGAGCTGCGTCCCTTTGTTCCACGAGGTCCTCGGCGTCTCGCAAATCAACGCAGCTTCTTACTTTTCGTTCCCCGGCTAGACGCGTTCTTTGCACATCTTTGACGGAGCGAGCTCGGGGAAAAGCCGTAGGAACGGAAGAGAGGAAGAACCGGAGAACGGAATCCTCGCGAGTGACGGCGACTACGGTGGAAGCGTTAAGGGGTAGAGATCGGAGCAGAGAGCCTGTTGGTATTTTTCCTGGCCCGAAATCCTCGAGCAAAGTCGGTCGCTACGCCGTGCGCGAGCTGGATTACTTGGCGATACTCCCGCGTGTCCGATCGATGGAGCCGTCCATGCGGCTTTCCGAAAATCGAACTTGCGCCGACTCGCGTGCTGGTTTTTGGCCGTTTCGAGCCGGTGTTCTAGCGCGCTGCGCATCGCCGTTCCGACCAAGTGTATTTAATTAACGATCGCGGCATCCCACAGAGTAAACGAACGAAATTCGATGTCCGACAGAGGCCACGTTTCTTCGAACGCGCGCTCCACGCTTCCGCGCTACCACCGGCAGAAAGATGTGGAGGGGGGCAGCGGGGAGAGCTAGCCTCCCTCTACACTGTATTCCTCTATTCCGGCGGTGGTGGCCCGGTTGCGGCCAGGAAAAACAAAGGATACCGATTCCGATCCGCGCGGTAAAATATAGCCGGGCAGGTTCACGCCCATGCAACCCCCGCGCTCGCTCCTCCAGGCCGCGCGATTAAATACCTAAATACCGTCAGCCGCCGGCGTTGGATTCCAATTAGCCTGCTAACGACACCGCGGCCAAAGCGGATTTTCCCCGCTGCCACTCGCGCTCCTCGTCCATTCTTCCTCTGGACAGAGCCTCGCCGCTCGCGCTCCTCTCTTTTCTCTTTCTCCCTGACTAAGAAGGCTTCGTCGCGAGTCTAAACGTCCACCCGCTTTTCGACGATCGCTCGTTCCCAGACGGCTCGGTTACGCGACGGCTCGAATATAGGTAGCTATGTACGCGTATACGGCCGTCGTGAAAGCGCGCCTTCACCTTTATTGCCTCTGCGGCCGACGAATTTTATTGGCCTGGCGACGGGCGCTTTCGTGGAAGCTTCCGGTCACGGAGGATCACCAATATGCCCACCCCCGTCGCTAACCAGATAGTTCCCCTCACGGCAAATATCTCCCGAGCGATTCTAAAATTCTTCTACGTTAATGTATCGCTACAAACCCGGTTTTATTCAAATATCCCTTCATCGGGTGGGCCTCGCGACGTCGAACCGGATCAAGAAATCTCTTGATCGGAAAACTCCCAAGCCAGTTTCCTTCTAGAAACGGCGAAAACGCTACGCTGCGCTGCACAGTTCTATCAGCGTTCAATTCGATGCCAGCGAAGAAGTTGCACGGGATCGCAATTCGATACGGAACAGTCCCGTCGCCGTCCTCGATTTGCCGGTTCAACGGTATATCGCTGAAAAATTCCCTCTGGTGGCGCGTTGAATTAGTAAAGAGCGAACCGTGTGTACGAGTTAACGGCACCAAAGAAGCCCCGGCTGACGGCCACTCTGGCGAAAAGATTCCGTGTACACCGGTCGTCGCCTTGGACCACCCCCCTGCTCCTCTGCTCGCTCTTCCAGCCGTTTTACAATCCATGTCCGCCTCCTCGTCCCTTTTCACCCCGCGTGCACGCGGCCAGTGTAAGCACACCGTTCGAATAACCGACAAACAGCCGAGTCGACGAAAGCTTCCCTAACCGAAGAAACGTATTGCAGCCGTATTTGCATTCAATTTCTTCGTAAGGGCCCTCCTCCATCCACTCCCTTCCGCGCTCCCTCGTCCTTTCAGCCTTCGTTTCTCCCCTCGCGTCACCCGTTTTCTTCTTCTCCGCAGCCACCATGGCGCACCCTCCTCCCTCTCTCGCTCGCTCGCTCGCTCGCTCGCTCGCTCGCTCGCCCTTTTCTTCGCAGCGAAATAGGGTCTCGAGGATGAAAGGAATGCACTTGCCAAACATTAGCGTGCACGTACCTACTTACGTAGTCGATACGGAAAGGCTCCTCCCCGTGACGGAGAACTGACTGATTGTGAGAGGCGGGGCATCGGGGCATCGGGGCATCGGGGCATCGACGCATCTTCTCGCTCGCTATTTTTCCACCAGTTCGTAGTCGATTATTTCGCGCGACCCTTTAACGGGGGACCATTCCAGGGCTAGCGGTCCGCCCGAGAGAGCTCTTTGTCGCTGGATGTCGTTCTTTTCGTTCGGGCCGCGGCGTGGGCTCGCGCGAAAAGGTCTTGCTCCGCGAAAGTTTAGGAATAGTTGGCGGGACAGCACGGAAACGCCGCCAAGTTTTCCGCGAAACTCTGCCGGCTCTCGAAGGGGCGAATTATGTGGCTTCCAGGTGGAAATCTGCAGGTACTTTTTCTTCCCCGGCTTCCTTTTCCGTCGCTTCGAGTTATTCGTCACGCTGCCGGGATCCCCGAGCGGCTTCGAAAAATGGGGACGCAACTTGAACAGATTCAAAGCCGATCGAAAAATTTTATTCCCCTTTCACGAATTATTTATTGTACTTGCCTACTTCTTATAAGTCGAAAAGAAAGAGTAGCTTGACGCGTCCAGCGATCCTGCCGCACGGAGGAACGAGCGGTAGCTACGCCGGCCCAGCAGGCCCTTTATTTCAACCACGAATAATAGTTAAACTGTATATTATACCGCCGCAAATGAGTATATAAATAACGAGAGCCGGGCGGCGTAATGAAAGCGTTAAAATGACGTTGACGGAGGGATCGTTGCGTCCTCCCGTTACGCCATTATCCTCTTAACGACACCGCGGTTGATACCGACACGGTTCCACCGAATTCGCATAATTCCCCCCGCAAGCGTTATCTCTTTCGTATTCGCGTATCGCGCAGCAAGAGGTATTACATAAATTA
Source organism: Andrena marginata (assembly GCA_963932335.1). Lineage (NCBI taxonomy): Eukaryota > Metazoa > Arthropoda > Insecta > Hymenoptera > Andrenidae > Andrena > Andrena marginata. The sequence goes on from OZ010661.1 coordinate 45,553,644, forward strand.
TGCAACAGTGTACGCGTCGACTTGAACGCGTCGCGATACTGCCGGCTGGAACTCGCCGTTCCAGCGAGCGTTTCCCCGGGGGAACGTCACCGCCGCCACGGTCCAGAATTAATTCGTGTCTCTACCCCACTCGCGAGATGCTACAATTACTTTATCGTTCCGTTCCGTTCCGTTCCGTTCCGTTCCGTTCCGTTCCGTTCCCTTCCCGTCGATATTTGTCTTGGAGTGTCAAGTGGATCGGCGGCCGTTCCTTTACGATTCCCCTTTAGAACGAACCAATTTTCGACCTCCCTTAACTCGTCGAGCTTCGTCGCCGTAACGATTCGTTTCAGTCGCTCGATCCGAGGCGATTACGGGGGAACAACGACTTATAGGCGGAGGAACGGTCCGTCGCTGACGCGACGGGGATGGTTGGCTGTCTGACTGGCGGAAAAGCCGGTTTATTAAAGTCACGAGGCTCGTTGCTTATTAGAAATCGAGCCCGCGGGCCATTAATATTCATCGGCGTGTTTCTGCCCGCTCCCCACCGATAAAAGATTCCCTCTCTCCAGGCGGACAAGAGGGCGGAAAGGCCGCCACTATCTCTTTATTATCGTTAGGCCATCCCCGGCCACCCCCCGGTCGCGGATTATCTCGTTATTGGGTGGGTACAACGAAAGGAGCCCGAGCGGGGTAGCTGAGAGAACGATCGAAATTACGCGGCTAGAGCCTTCGATTCGCAATTTCACCGGTCGACGTTGATTACCTGACGCTGATTCCCGCTGGTAATCGATCGTCCTCGACGATTATACGGTTATACGGTTATTAGCGGCGCGCGGGGACGGCGGGGACGGCGGGGACGGCGGGGACGGCGGGGCGGGCACTCTCGTTTCAAGTTAGCTGGCTTGTCGCAAATCCTCGCGACAATTGTCCCGGTTAGCGGTGACGTTTAATCGAATATCCGCTCGGATAAAATATTCGAATTGGAGGGTTACGCACCGTCGACTCCCCGGTCGCAGGGCTTGGCGGCAATTAATTTGGATTTATTAGAACGAAGAATCGTCGATCGCCGAGAGATAGCTGCTCGTCTCCCTCTCTATCTCTGCCACGCTCCCCAGCTCTCTTCCTCCAAGCTATCGTTGTTCCCTTGATTTTAACGAGTCCACCGTTAATTCCGGGGCAACGGAATCGCCGCCGGAGATTCACGCGTTTATCGATTATCCATCGTGGGTCGCGTATGCCACCAGCGATCGCTTCCGTTGCACGATTAATCAGCCCGGACGCGCGATTAATTCGAACGGCTCGATTGCTCCACCGCCTTGGCGACTATCACCGTGTCGCTGCCTGGATATTTCGTCGAGAATTTCGCGCAGCTCGAACGTGGCGTAACTCGGATACCGAAGCAGCCCGTTGCCTTAAACCTTAAACGATCGCGAGCGGCAGCCGCCTATGCCGTGCTCTACATTCAGGCATACGGTAATGCAGCCGTTGCGCGTTGGTTGTTTTTAAAGATTAACGTGATGCGACGGCAGGCCCTCCGAACGGTAAATAATTTAGGCTCAAAGCTGTCTTACCTGTCGCTCGGCCTAGCGGAGGCGTCTTATCGAGGGAAACGCGAGACGCTGGGGAAACGGGAGGCGAGGCAGTCGGGCCTCGGGGAGGAAGCGAATATATTAATTCGATTTTCTGCTGTCGATGCGACACATCAAAGTAGGTAGCTGGGTACCTACGCGTGGACGAATACGTGGCCAGTGCCTCCCCGGTTATGAAGTTTATTTGTTCGTATTAGCCAATTAGGGGAGTTAGCGCCGAAATAGATCGACGCGACGAGAGTATGCTGCTTTCGTTCTCGATGCCGGCGTATCGATCGCCCCTCTCTGTATCTCTCCCACCGTAAACTCTCCACTCCGCTCCCTTGGGGACGTTACAGTCAATTAATTAATCCTAAAATTTCTGGACATTTCATTAGTTCATTAATTATTACCTTGAAGAGGAACGATCCAGTTCCCAAAGTAGATACAGATTCGCAATTATGACGGTTCTTTTTCATTGGCCGGCCGGTTGATCTTCGCCCCGCTATGGAGCCCGCGAATCGGTGTCCAAGCCACTCTTTCCACGAGTAATTGATATTTAGATGGGTGGGTGGGGGTCGGGGAGCAAATTACGGGAGAATAGCGGAGGAGAGCGGAGCGGCTCGATAAAATCCTGGACCTCCGTTCGTGAACTCGTTACACCGGGACGAAGGAGTTTTCTCAGCGACCTCCTATTTCTCTTCTATCGTTATACCTGACTATTCGATCCGTGGCCGTTTGTTCTTTACCAATCTTTAACGATACCTCGGCGACTCGAGGGCGGGCAGGATAAAGTTGGACAAGAACGGGCGAATCGAAGCGAAAAGAAACGTCAAAGGAGGATTTATTTCTCCACGGAATAATAGGAAAAATCGGTACAGAGGAGCGGCCACTTTACAGATAACGCGGCCGGTGGTTCTCGCAGGGAAAAAGCTCGCATAAGCTCGACAATAATTCGTAGCGTCCACGAGTATCGTCGCGAGGAGCACGGTGGAGGGAAAAGGGGGTCACGGCAAGATGATTAAGGGATGCCCGTAAATTTCGATGCCACGGATCTCGAGCACCAGCCAGTCAGGCCCCTGGGATAACACTCGACGCCGTTCGTTTCACCCTCGGCGCGACTGTTTTCGTTCGGTGGCCACCCTCGTTCGTTTCGACGATCGACGGGACCTGTCGCTTCGAGAGAACCTGCCCCGTCAGCGGGCGCACGAGCGTCGCGACACACACGCGCGCAGTCCGGGGGAGAGGTTTAGGTTGATCGTCGTGGATGGGAAGTTTAGGCGAAAGGCGGCCTCGTGTCGTACAATGGCTCTCGTCGGGCTTACGAGCTAATCTTTTATCTCGACGTGGCACGCGTCCTCGACCCATCTGGCAAAGTTTACGGGGGTCGATCGGTCTATCACGAGGACATTACGGGCCGTGCAATAGCTGCGGAATAACGCCGTTATAACGACGGAATAAGCTCGGCGAAAGGGGAGGCCGCGACGATTTACGCACGCGTTATTTTCTCACCTCGGCCGCTCGACTCCACGGCATTACCTACATCGCGCCGAGGCCGGCAGCCTTTTGTTACCTATATCATCGACGAGTCTATTCTCGTAAATTAAAATCCATCGAGCCGCAATCGCTCCGGCTGGCGTGGTGCGTGTCGGAAAGGAGCGTCGGGGTCGTCGAGCGATCGCGTTCACGTTCACCTTTGCCGACTCCGACCTCCTTTCTTCCATTCCCCAGCTGGATCTCCACACTTCGCTTAACATCGCAACGATTCCCGCAAACTGGTGAAATGAATTTCGACTCCCCGATGGTAGGCGCGAGGGGGTAGGCCGCCGGGCGAGTCCAGTTTCACCCGCGCTTCTCGCCTTTCCACCCTCTGCCGGGCCGTTGTACTCTGACTTTCGCCAGGTTTTCCGCGGGATTCTCGCCACACTCTTCCCGAAACTTGTTCCCTCCTTCCTATCGAATCTCGACTCGAGACGTCTGGCACTGGCGGTCCCTGATTAACTCGGAAAAGATCGTCCCAGCCGCCTTGCGGCAAACTTCCCTCGCCCTCTCTCTCACTCTCTCTCTCTCTCTCTCTCTCTCTCTCTCTCTCTCTCTCTCTCTCTCTCTCGCGCGCGCGCGCGCGCGCGCCCGACGAAAGAAGAAAAGAATGTCGCCGCCGACGATAGATAGAACGCGCCGCGGGAACAACACAGCAGCGGGGGTAGGAAACCGGCTGAATGCAAATAACGACCAGGGCGAATCGGATAAGAGAAGTTACGTCGTGTTTTATTTCGCCTTTGTCGCGAAACAGACGAGATTTAAAGCAACGGAGAAGCGTTTCTTCGCGGCTGGTGGGCAGGCGCGACATTCGGTGACAGCTAGAGGGCTGAGGGGGAAAACGAAGAGATTACGACAAAACGACTGCTCGCCGCGCAGGCGAGGGTGCATTTTTTAAGCGCAAGATTTAACGGAGTGAGAATTTTCTGCGCGTCTGTAAGAGTAGGTCGGGCCCCCTAACGAGTAGCAAATGCACGCCTGCATAATCGGGCGAATTCGACTCGCTCCCGCTCTCGGCTCTCCTCTTTGGATGGCGCCTCGAGCCCCCGTTCAGGGGGTTCGAACCAGAAATCCCTCGGGGGATAACGCGAGCGTACCCAATCCCCGGGATCGTGAGAAATCCCGGACCCGACTCGCCCGTGAGACTTTCCCGTCTTTACGTAACCGTCGGGACGGTAAATTAGGCGAATCAGCCAGAGCCGGGAGGAACCGATCCCTCGTATCGCGGTAACGAGCGAACGAACGGGTAGTGAGTACGCGCGACTCGTCGAATCCTTTCCGCTCCGGTCGCGCGTTTAAGCAACGTTTAAATACACTGTGCCGCTGCTTGGTGACGAGAAACGGGGTAAACGAACCGTGAGAGCTGGAAAACAAGGAAGACGACGGCTACGACTGCCGCGTCGCGGGTGCCCCGCGCGCCGCCGCCGGAAACGGGACAGTGGAACGTTCCGTGTGACGGTGAAATTTCCCGGCCGACTTTTTCGCGGTCTCTCGTGCGAGGCACGCGTAACCGCGCCGCTGTTTTAACGAATTACCCCGAGCCCCGAGGAGTAACGCAAGACACAGTGCCCCTCATAGACGTAACCGCGTGTTTCCCGAGGCGTCTTTGACTGGGGTGCCGTTTCGTTTCGTTTCGTTTCGTTTCGTTTCGTTTCGTTTCGTTTCGTTTCGTTTCGTTTCGTTTCCCTCTGCCTTTTTCGCTGATCCCATTTCTCTATTGCCTGCTGAGACTTTAACGCCTGGCACGCATACACACAGGTAAAACCATACACCGTGCATGGCAATTACGGTGGACGGGATATTGATTCTAGGTTCTGATGGAAATCTTGAGCGATTCGCTACGCCTATGACCTCGGATACTTAACGAAACAAGACGAGGAGAAAAACGAGTGGCAGTTTCAGAGGAGGAAAGCCAGTGGAAGAAGAGAGGAGTCGCGGGACAAGGGTCGCGGGGTAAGGAGCAGGAGGAGCAGGAGGAGCAGGAGGAGCAGGAGGAGGAGGAGGAAGGAGGAGCAGTAACCGGAGGTGGAGGTGAGGCACGACCGCCGCTGGCACTGCTGGAAAATCAGACTAATTACTTTGTACGCGTGGCTTTCACCGAAATGGGCTCGCGATTATTTTCCCCGAGTATAATCTCGGCCAGACGCATATTCCGTGCGGCAGGACTTTATAATCGTGTCGGGCGAAAAGGGACGGACGGGTTTTCCCCACGGTGACACGGAAATTTCCTGATTTCTTTCTGCCCGCGGACGCTGAAGCGACGTATAAAAGTTGATATTCCGCATGAAGGAGGAGGAGTGGGGAAGGGTAAACGCGGGAACAACGTCAAAGCGACGGAAAAACAGTGGCTTTTTATCGCGGAGACGTAATCCATTCCGCGGCTCTTGTTTCGCAATTACCGCGACCCAGACGGCTCAGGCATTTTTTAACATATTGCACGGGCCATGCGAGGACGGCGGATGGTGGATTGCGGAGACAAGCGTTTCTCGTTCACCGGAAGATATTGGATAACTGTTTAACGCCGGGGATCGATACCGCGCAACTAGGTACTCGGAGTGTTGGGTAACTGGTAACTGGCAACTGGGACATCGAAACAATTTAGCAGCTCGCGGACGAACCCTCTCACTCGTAAGGACCAACTTCAGTCACATTAGAATTAGCGAACATCTGTGAGAATTGGAGGAACGAAGCTTTATGCAATAGTAAAACTTCCTGCAAAATTTTAGGCTGAGCTCGGAAGGACCACTTTAGAAGCCCGCCAGAACCACGAAACAATGGTTGGGCTGTCGCTTTTTTATCGACGACAAAAAACTGTACAACGACATTGTCGCTGTCGGTGGTTGACAAAACGCGCAACCGTGTTTGTTCTGGTGTAATGGGCTTCTAAGGCGGTCCGTGCTCAGCTCAGCCTTGGTAAAAATTGATTCGGTAGTAAAACAACACATCGGCACACTTTTCACTGCTTTTCGGCCACTTTTATTTCTTACAATTAAAAACGCGTTACTTGACTCTGTATGGTAGCACCACTTGTTAAGGGGTCAGGCCACCCTGGACGAAAGCAAAGTCATACCCTTTTTCGGTAAATTTTTTTTTTTTTTTGGAGATAATGAAATAAATGGAAAATTCAATATGAAGCTGTTATTGTACAACTCTTTTATTCAACGTCGATCCTCTTATGTTCGTATGTTTATAAGCTGGTATATCTGATGAATGTATGGTTCAAATCTGGCAACTCAAATTTAACCCACTTCCAACTGTCCAATTGTCTTGAAACTTTGCAGGCGTGCGTAGTTTGGATGACAATACGATATTTAAGAAAGAGAAAAAAAAATAACCCTGAGGGGGTGAAGGAATTACCCTACTACGACCATACTAATAGGTACAAGCTGAGTAGGTAGATACTTCAAACTATCAGTTAATATAAAATGAAAAAAACTAACAGATGTGTAACTTGCTAAAATTTTATAGAATTTCTTGCTTATGTAGCCGGAATTATCCCGCTTTCCCTAAAGTAGAAAAACAATTATAGTTTGATTAAATAATTTCTGGCAGTTGCATTTCAGGTACATTCCAACAAGCAAGTTCATGGTACCTGACAGATAAAATATTCAATAAATTGACAAAATAAAATGAGAAGCAAGAGCGAATTCATTTGAATTTGCGATAAAATACATCATTGCCATTTCTGATTGGTTTTCGTCACAGGTAAAAGCATTATTACTATCTTGAAAATGGACAAATAAATAAATATCCGACGAAACAATTAACGCGAATTGCTAATAATAATAATAATAATTTCGAAGCAGTAACGTTCCCAAAATGATACACTCTTTCACCACTTTCGACCACTGTAGGGCGTCTCTAACTCACACCCGCCAGGACTCCTCCGAGCGAAGCCCAGGTCGCGAAATCGTAGCGATTCCGTTGCGGAAGAACGATCCGCGAGGAGGGCCGGAATTATCGGGGGCTCGATGCCGAAGCCTGCCACCTTCTCGCTCGTATTTGCGCTTCCGCTCGGGCGAACGAGATCGGCAGCAGGTGAGGAGAGCGAGGGGAGGAAGCAAGGTGATCTCGATGGTTCTCCCGATCCCGGGGCGTAACCCGTATCGTGCTCGCCAGGTTCGCGCAATTCGAGCTTAGTCTAGCTCGATAAATTCGCGCTACGAAACGTCCTTGGGATATCCGTTCGTTTACGCGGATCCGATCGTTTCATCCCCCACGTTTTCGGCGGGGGTGGTAGCACGTCCACGGGCCGCGTTGTTCCCGCGACGGGGCGAGCCGGAGGAAGACGAAGGAACGCCGTGGAAAGGTATCTCCTCCGCAAGGTATCTCATCCCGCCGCGCCGCTTCGCCCTCGATCGATCGCCAAGCTACGTGATCCCCGGTTCTTAGAAAAACGTTAAGCGGAATTTGACTCGGACGAGCGCTCGTCCCTAATCGCCGTAGCGGACGGGGGAAGCACGGGCCTCCCGCGCGTGTCTCGTTTCCAGAACGATTAGGAACGGTATTTCGTCCGTGGGTCTTGATGGTTAGAGGCAAATGGAACGCTCGACTGCGATTACTCGCCGAGCACCGGAGTTCCAATTGGCCTTGGATCGGTGCGACCTCCGCCGATGCCTGGCTACGATGGCGGCTGGGCGATTTCTATCGGAATCGGTTGGTGGCGGTATCGAGCGTAGAGGCGGCGTGTATCGGCAAGATCGATACCGTTTCCACGTCGGAATCGCCACCGACGTCGGTTCAGCCCCGACGTATTCCCACCTGGCGAGAGGGGTGGTTTCGTATGCCGCTGTATCGGGCCGCGCACGTTCGCGAATTATTACGAGTCACGTAGGCAGTAGCTAGTCGCGCAGAGAAACGTAGAGTGCCATTATTACGATGTAATATGGTTGAAGCGAATTCTACTCGCCCGGAAGCCTGCGAGGGCAGAAGGAACGGAACGGAACGGAACGGAACGGAACGGAACGGAACGGAACGGAACGGAACGGAACGGCTGATCTGGGTGTACGTATGCGTGCACGTACAGAGGAGGTGTAAGGTATGTGGAGGCAGCAAGGAGGGAGGACGGAGGGAAAAAGATGGGGATGCGCGCGAAAGGAGACGACGCTCGTGTCGGCGGCGATAAGACGTTGAGACGCGCGAGGGGGTAAAACCCGTGCTTTCCAGCGGGGGTGTCGCCTAGTTGTCATCGAGCACGCCGGAATAATGGAAATTATCCGCGCTAGAGCGACCCCCCAGGGGCGGCATTGGACGCGACACGCGCGCAACGAACCTTGCGATTTTCGACAACAATCGCTAGACAGCGCAAATCTGGACCGATCTCAATAATTTCTTTTTTAAAATACTCGCAAAAGGCTGAGCAATAACGAAGTTTTGCGGTAAAACCTGTATCTTTCGGTCTAATCTATAAAAACATTATTTGGCAAAAAATTAATTTTTTTGTAAATTTAATATTAGCTATAAAATAAAAAATTTATTTCAAATTTACAAAATTTATGTTTCAAATAAACTGTAAGTATAGCTGATTTAAATCTTATATTTTTAAATAATATTTCAATTTTCTTAGTTTCGATTTTTTTTCTATAACATATCATATATCATTTTTGAAGTAATTGTAATGAGAATGGAATTTTCTGTGGTAACTAATTTTATAATAATCTCGTTATATGAATTATATGTCGCTTCATGGAAGCGACATTATCAAATCATTTGATTCACCGTTAGCCTGGCTGTCAGAAGAGCCACAAGAATGAAATAATTAAATTTTTCTTAAACCATGAGCTACACGTAGCAGAATGTGGAACAGGCAAATGAGTAACAAAGATATTTTACATTATCTCTTGATCCCATCAGATCCCTCAATAATTAGCTCCCTCAGACTGAAAGAAAATAAAAGAGTTAAGCCCTTAACGGTTGAAGCTGATGGAATGTTATTATAAAATAAGCCACAGTGCATGTAACATGGCACATATAATTCATATTAACAAATTATTATAAAATTAGTTGCCACATCGAATTCTATCCTAATTGCAATTCCCCTAAAAAATTTAAAAAAGAATAAAAATAAATATATATATATATATATATATATATATATATATATATATATTAGAAATAAAATCAAAACTAATAAAATCGAAATATAATTTAAAAAGATTAGATTTAAATCAGCTATACTTACAGTTTATTTAAAATATAAATTTTGCAAATTTCAAGTAAACTTTTTATTTTATAGCTAATATTAAATTTACAAAAAAGTAATTGTGAATATCTTTAATTTCCAAAGTATACGTTTTTATGCTATGTTTTGCTAAATAATGTTTTTTATAGATTAGACCAAAAGATACAGGTTTTACTGCAGCATTCCGCTATTGCTGAGTCGCTTATGAGTATTTAAAAAAAAAAGAAGTTATTGAAATCGGTGAAGGTTCGCGCTGTCTAGCGATTTTTGTCCAAAATCGTACACTGTACGCCGCCTTGAACGTCCCCCCGTCTGTCTGTTTGGATAAGGAGGAAACTGGCGCGCTTATTAAAGGAACATCGATCGGCTCGTAAAAGATTATTTTCATCTGGATCCCCCCCGCGGCGCTCTTCCATCCCCGCCTCGGCGAGCTTCCCTCTCGATACGGAGACCGTAACCGTATCAGGTCGCCGGAAGGGGCTAGGGGGTGAATTTCGGCCGGACTCTTTCTCGAATTTCGCATCCGTTTTGGCATCGCGAGCTAGCCGGCCAAGCCGGCCAACGATCGATAATGTATATTGTATGCGAACAGCGACGCCGCGCCGCGCCGTTTCCTCCGAGGCCGCGCGCGAAAAAAGATAAATAAAATATTCTTTACGTAACAACGCACGGTTCCCGTCGAACGGCAACCGGCAACCGGCAACCGGCAACCGGCAACCGGCAACCGGCAACCGGCAACCGGCAGCTGGGGGGACGAGAACGGGTGGCGATGATGTGCTGCAAAATTCCGCGCGCTGCTCGCCGCTCGGATTTTGGGGGGTGGTAACTGTCTTTGACGAGAGAATGGCCCCTCGGAGGTAAAGTCGCTTGAATAATAAAAGCTTATCGATCAGTCGCCACCGCGAGGTTGCACAGCCAAGGAGAGTGAAGAACGTCCAATCACACGATTCATTAGCCGCGAATACCTAGATTCGTGCGGGGCGCTCGAGGAATTAAGCGATCGCTAACGAATCGCCTCCGCGGCGTTGATGTAGCAGAGAAAAATTTCAATTCGTGTGGCGGGCATATCGAGGCTGCATATGGCGCCCGTTTTATCCACTTACCGTGGCAAACCAGCCGAACCAAAGCGCAGTGGAACGATACCTACTTAATCTTCTCGATTTAATGCAAGTTCCGTGGCGGCGCAGAGCCATAAACGAGGATTCCAATTTCGAAAACTCGGGCATCTGCGTGGGTCGGCTCTATGAATACAGTATTGCGGTGGAGCGGCGATTAGAGCCGCCGTAGTCCACAGTGACTAACGGAGTCTTTTTGTGGGGCCGAAAACGCGGCCAGCCCGTTAACAGAGAAGGCGAAGCGTCTCGGCTCGTTAGGAGTTTTATTTGCAGCGTCCGGCCGTTCGGAGCGGGATCGATCGCGGCGCGCTACCGCGGGCATGCACCGCTCGATCGGCACCGCCAAACAGTTCCCAGCCGCGATCCAGACTGCGACAACGACGACGGCAAAGTTCCGCCCGCTGGTTTTTAACTCTTTGATCGGGATATTTTTAATCAACGGGTATGCCAGGCCGCGACGCGTCCCCGTCGCCTGGCCACTCGACAGATCAAAGGAAGCACGAGGATCCATGGTTTATCGGGTGGCACGCGGGGCAGTCCGCGGGAGAGGTTACTTTTCACCGCGCCGCTGGTCAAGCACAGTTTGCTCTTAAATATGAAACCAGCACTGCATCAAGGATGTCTCCAAATGTAGGCTGATTCCATTATTAAAGTCGGAATAGGCAAGGCGTTGTTTAATCTGATCGCGATACCCTGAGGCCTGATTCAACGAAGGATACAATCAGCATTCGGCCGTTGTCGGGAGTCGATCGGGTCACCGCCGCCAGGAACATACGGATTGACAGGGGAAGGAGGCCAGCAGGGCGAGAGGGGGAGGAAAAAACAATCGCGTTGGGAGAAATTTGGCATCGAGGGATTCACTGAAGGTACGCGGGGATCGAGAAGCAGAGAGGGCGATTGGATTGCTGATGATCTTCGGGCTGGATGGGAGGGACGCTCTCCATCCCCGGGCCCCTCGGCCTGGGTTTGATTTACGGCTCGTCTATGCGCCTTTCGGATTAGCGGTGCAGGGAGAGAAGCCTCGCAGCCTTTTCCGACGATTATCCCGAGGCTGGGGTTGGCCTTGGCCCGGGGCTCTTCGAAATAAGTACGCCGATAAATATCCCCCGTATCTTTATTCGGGGTCCAGGATGCTGGGGCTATAAAAACCGAATCGCGCTCCCTCCCTGGAGCCCCTGGAGGTAGCGGGGGGCAATTGCACCGCCCTCGGGGACCCTGCAGAGCGGCGCATCGCGTTTTCTTTCGCGAAATTGCCACTCGCTGCCGCGCCTCCCCTTTGTATCCACGTCGACCGGCTCGCTGACAGTTAATCACGAAAGCCTGGGAGCGAAAACTCGACTACGAACGGCAGCCCTAATCCGCGGAGGAAGCTCCCGCCCGATAGGTACTACCATCGGAGTCAGAGAGATCGGAATCCCCGCGACTCGTCCGTCCGGTAATCCGTCGTCCCGCGAGCAACCGCGGAAACAATAACTCGCTAATCGGTGTCCCGTCGACTTTGAGATGGGTCTGCGCGCCAAATCCCCTTCCTCGAATTGCCCCCCGGTTCGATACGCTTCGACGTTGCTGCTGCTATTTCTTGGGCGCGTTAAGGCAGCTTTTCGCAAACCCGGCGGGACGCAACTCGAAGAGCTTGAAAGTCGATTTTCTCGCAAATGAAGCGCGATATCAAAGGATTTAATTCCGTTTCCCCGACATATTATTTACTTGTTACGAGTCGAGTCGAAAGGAAACAGTAAGATTCTTTTATATCCCCTTTCATTGTCGAGAAAATCGACTTTGAAACTGTTGAGGTTGGGTCCAGTCGCGTATAGGAAGACCTACGTGCTTTTTGCGGCGACCTCAGGTGGTCGGGTGCGAGCTAGAAAGTTGCGGAGCTTTTTAAAAGCTCGCCGCGCGGTGATGTAGCCGACGCCAATCTCGCCTCTTAACGCGCCCCCTCGCCCTCCCATCTTGCTCTTTCGCCAGAAGCAAGTTTATGAGGATTTCGGTGCTAACAGCGCCGCGTCTTGGCGCAGAGGGTTTCATAGTGCATGGGCGGGAGTAGTCGCAGCTCGGCCATCGGTGCCGAACTGAATCAGCATTCCGTAACCACTAAATACCGCTAATATCGCGCATGTGCCTCGTACACCTCGTTGATGGATGAGAATCCTCCTCGTCCGCCCCCCTCCGTACCTCCGTTTGTCGTGATCGCTCGCTCCGCTGCCCTCTCGATCCACATTTCGCCCTTCCACCCGGGCGTCGGCGTCGGCGCCGCTTAGTCACCAGCGTCGAGACTACGCGTGGAAATTGCGTAACCGCGCACGTACATACCGAGCATTACACGCTCGCGTAGGTACAATTGATTTGCGACGGTAACGGGCCAGCCGCGCGGCGGTTATATATTCCCGAAAAGCTTGCAACGGGTTAATTCTCAGAGAAAAGAATCGACGAGCGACGTGGAATGCGTTTTGCTGCTCGCCCTCGCGACGGGAGAATTTCACCCGCTAGATACTGGAGCAACAATGTTCACCTCAACTACCTCCTTCAGGTTTACACGCGCAATCTACCTCGTTTCTCGAGCAATGAGAAACACCCGCGACGGGAGTCGAGCAAGAAAATCCTCGGCCGTGGCGGTGTAAACGCGCCCTAAACAACCGACCCCGTTGATCCGAGAAGTTACTCCTACCCCGTCCGCTAACTAAGAAGTAGGTAGTTTAATAACGCTAGGTAATAAACGCATCGCCGTTCACGTGGCTAGCCGCGGAGCTTTATGAAAATACGAACGCGCCCGCCGCTTGCGCCGCGATATCGGTAGACGCCTCGTTTCTCACGGGAAGGCTTGGGCTGGGAGAACGATGCAAAGTTTTCCCACGCGCGTTAACTTGTTCATCGAACATTGCCGCGTGGACGGCGCGGCGCGGCGCGGCGCGGCGCGGCCCCCGATCTCGAGCTCGGCTCCGCGCTCTAAAACAAGCCCAGACATCGGACGAGTATCTCGCCGGGCGACGAGAGGGGCAATAGGAACCGCGGAAACGAGGGTCGCGTTGAAAACTACAAGGGTGCCGCGCTACTCTTTCTTCCAGCCAACCGCTCCTGCTTTATATTCGCCTCGTACAAGTGTACCAAGTGGAGCTCGCAATCGTCGCCGACACCAGCGCAGTGCGGACTGCAAGCGCGACGAGGATCCGCGAGCAAGCGACACAAGCAGCCTCCGGCCCTTCCACGTTTTCGCATCGGCCGCGGCATCACGCTATCGCTGCCGCTGCATCGCCCCTCTCGTCACTCCAGACCCTCGTTCCTCGTGGCGCGGGGGCAGCCACGAGCCCTCAAATCCCTCGCGGCTACCGAGTTCTTTGTGTCGTCGGTTACCTGGGCAACCTGCGCGGCTTTGCCCAGGATTAAATATGTAGCTCCGAATTAGACGAGCACAACGCAGAGGCCAGACGCGTCTTAGACCGTTGAGCGAGGCTGCCGCGAACGGGCAGCGGTCCTCTTCGGGACGTCAAAGAGACAAAGCGGGCCCCGGAAGTCGCGAACCCCTTTGCGGCTGGACGAACGCCGTCGCCTCGCCCCCTTGAATCGCTCATCTTCTGTTTTTATGGCCCGGCTGGCTGCTCCTTTTCAAAGATAAACCGGTGTGTGCCCATCGTCATTCGTCGTGCGATCTTACGACGGTAATATCGACGCTGACCATTTCAGCGTTCGTTGTTCAATAACGATCGCGTGGGATAGCTGTTGCGTGTACCAGCGACAAATAGGGGCATCGGCGGAAGTAAGGGAACGAAGTAAGGGACTGATGTCCGACGTGGAAAGAAAATGTGGACGGGTCGAGCTGCGGGGTTGTCGAAGATCGGTGAATCCTTGGGCTCGGGAACAAAGCGGTGCCCGGGCCGCGGAGAAATATGGCCGTCATTATCGCTGTGCCACGAAACTTCGGCGACTCCGTTTTTTCGGCGGCTGCGCTAGTTGGTGAAGCAACATCCCCGATTCCGGAACGCCTATACCCCGGACATTTGCGATCGCCGATTTGCGCGGAGCTTGCCCCCGCGGCGGGATAACGATCGACGAAATTGAAATAAATCGCGGATTAACGGGGCAGGGATTAGCGTGCGTGACCAGGGGTCACTCGGTCCGTCATCCGGTCGGCGCGGCGTCTAAACGACGGCTCTCGCGAGCAACGACACGAGCATCGACGCGAAATAGCGGGGGGTCAGGTCACGCGCGTCCGCTTTAACGAGCTTGAGCGATCGTGCAGGTTGATCGCCTAGAGCTGGGCCTTGGTGGCGAGATTCCCGCGCGGAAAACTGATCGTCACGGAAGCGAGAAGGCGCGCGCGCGCGCGCGGCAAAGGACGTTCCGGTTGCCTCGGCTCGACGGAGGATCTCGTTTCGCGGCTCACGGCCACTGTCAGGGACGCGCGTACCGTGCGGCCTGTGGAAACCAGGAAAATAGAGGGACGGGGACGGGGACGGGGACGGGGACGGACAGGAAAGACCGTCTAATCCGGCGGTATCACCAGCCAGAGCCAGCTATTCCGAGTCAGCTTCCGTGGCAAGTAATAACGCCCGGTGTAACGGCATCGCTATCGTTGTTCCGGGACTGAGTTATGGGGCTCCGTAGCGCGGTGTACCCCCTACGTGTCATCGGGCCATCCCCCTAATTATGTGAAACGAACCGCGCCGCTGCGTCACGCGGCCACGTTAATGGGAAACGATAATTTATGGGGAAATGCAAGCTTATTTTCTTCTTCTCCTTTGTGTTTGTCCTTGGACGCGGCGAGGGCGGAAATATGTATGGCGAGGTCGTGAAAGCAGCGGGGCCTGAAGACGGTGGTAGGGCACTGGAGTGTCGACAGCCCGAGGACAGATTCTGCGGGGTGTTTGGTCTGGTCTGAGTGTGCGTTGATTTTACTACGTTGACGAGTGTTGGGAAATGTCTGTGAGCAGTGGTGAATAAGTAGCGACGACCTGACGACTCTTGATATCTGACTATAGGTATTCCTGTATTTTAATACAAGAACAACTATTGCTCGACTAGGATGGACGGAGCAAATGTCTCCCGAGTGTGGAGTTGGAGGAACGAGAAAAGTACGAAGTAAAAAAGCAAATTTCAATCCGCTGAAAAACACTGGCGCGCAAAAGAAAAAATATACCATGGTAAAATGCATTCGAAATGCACACAGCAAAATATTAACTGTGGAATATTCCACTTATTCGATTTTACGCTCTGACGCTCGCTTCTACAAAAGAAAACGCTGCACAGCTATGATGGACTGCTTCCAAAAATGACGGGGTGAAAATCTCGACTGCCATTGCTTACATTTAAAAAAACATTCGGGGCGAAGAGTCCTGGGTCTTCCCACGTGTCGAGCGTCCGTCAACTCGCATCCTCGAACGCCACTTAACCCGACAACGACAACACTACTTAATGCTGTAGACATTTACAAAGGGTCCTTGTCAAAGACCATGCCTCTAAGAATGGCCCTCGAGAAAAGGCGTTTAATTCACGCCTCGAAAACGCCTCGAAAGTTACAAGTACAAGTTGCAAGATCGTAAGGGCAATTCGAGCTATATAGTGCCCGATTCCGTATTGCGGGCGACAGGGCGGTTGTTAATCTCCCCCGAAAAGGTGAATAATCGCCAGAATATCTCACGGCCTGACACTCGCTAATATTCGGGGATATTCTATTATTATGTCAGAACTACGTGTCTTGAAATGCTCGATAATGTTCCAATCAACGTGTCGATCGTCGAACAGATTTACTCGTGGGAACCTCCCCTCCTTTGGTCCGCGGTTATTCACTTGGACATTTACGTATATATCTGCTGACTCCCGCAACTGGAATCGGCAATCTCTTACAAGCCCCAATTTCTCAGCCATTTATAACAGCCAGCCCGAAGTGTTATATTTATATCTATGCTCCGTGAACTCACTACTAAAATCAGAGGATCATCATTATTCATCTCCTACAATTCGAGCTCCGTTTGGCGGAAAAATAGTCAATCCAGGCGGTGGTGTCCCCGTGGTAACTGGGTCGCAGTTGCCTGTGTCCCGCGCGAGATTGCCTTTCGAACGTTGAAAGTCATCAGAGCTCCGCGCGCCGGCATCAGCCCGTAGTGACTCGCACACGCGAGTAGCACTCGATTTACCTCGGAGGAGATGGAGCAGATCACCGTCCATCTTCGCGGAACAGAATCAGACAGGGGAGTTGGTTATTCGTGGCGTTGGTGCGGCGAGTTCTGCGCGTTCTAATTCATCGTCGACCCGTTTCCACATCGATGAGCCGGACAGGGGGTTGCGCGCGAGCCGTCGAAATTGCTTTCTGGCCGACGTATCCGAAATCGTCCCCGCGATAGGTAAACGCCAGGCCGGACGGTTTCTACGTGGCCAGCGTGTCATCTTTGTTCCGCGTGTATTTTTCTCCCCGCCAGCGGTGGGAATTCGACCGGAACGATCGACCATGATCCGCGATCGTGGAACCGTCCCGTGCTCGCGTCATTTCCCGACGATATACCTACCGTCGGCCTTTCCGTGTCATTGGCGCCGCCGAAGCGACGATATTTTACGAGGATAAATTATAACGGCCGCATCGGGCCACCCTCGCATGGTCCCTCCACCCTTGCTTCTCGATTATTATCCGCTGGACGCGGGGGTCGGTCTCTCGTCCTCCCGCTTCTCCTTTCGTCGTACTCGAAGCTAGAACAGCCAAGGGTCAAAGGGAACGGGCGGACAATTAGGAGCTGGATGGGCGAGGAATTGGAGAAGGACTCTGGTCCCGGGAAGAGAATCCACGCGGGCGATAAAGGTGCCCACCGGAGAACATAAATTCGACGATCGTGCCTTTGTGGATAGCACGGGGGATCAGGAGGAACTTTAGGGCCAATCTCGGTGGGTGGTGCACCGCGAGGACGAACGATCTCCTCCAGCGGGTCCCTTCACCGGCCCGGAGAGAACTGCTTCTATTCTCCACTAAACACTTCCCAGAGACTCCTTTCGCGGCGCGTAACTTTTCCTTCGAGCACGCCCACCCTTCGGCGGACACCGGTGTCGAGGGGGGCGCGAATAAATCCAGGGATCAGGGCCCGACATGCGGACGTTCCCCGTGGAAAACGCTGAATGATTCGTGGGGGTGTCGCGGCCACGTCGGAGCCTTCTTCCAACTCTCCCCAAAAGATGGAAGGGAAATAAACGCGAGCGGCACGGGGCGAAATAGGGACGGGAATGACCGGCGTTTCGAGGCACTCGCCGGGGTCGGGAGGATGGATCGAAAGGTTGCTCCCCCCGAATGACCCCCGACGCGTTTCCAGAGCACGGATATCGACCGGTTCTATTTTCTGATCGCGAAAGTGTCACGGACAGACGGCGACGCGGCTTTTCGCCGTTTTCTTCGCGCCCCAAGGCTGAAAGGGCGGCTCTGTTTTCATGCCCCTTAACGAGAACGCCTCCTCTGTAATGGGATGGGTGATGGGCGGGGGGGGGGGGGGGGGTCGTTGGCGATTGATACTAGCGTACTAACGTTTCAAGCGTCACGCTAGCCTGGACCAATTAATCTTATCGTTAATTAATTTCGACGGGCGGTTTCGGCCAGGTGGGGTAAAGTACCATTGGCAGGGTTGGCTAGGGGGGTAGTGGAATGTCATACGGATACGATAGGAAAACGGAAACGGGAAAGGAAATAAGCTCCGAACAAAGCCAAACGGAGGACAGAGACTTCCTCTTCAAGGCCCCCCAGAAGGGGAAAGAAGCAACAACGACGACTAATAAAAACCGAAATTTCCCCTACGTGAGGAGTATCGAGGAATGGGCCAAAGGGAAGGAGCCCAAAGAACTTGCCTCCTTAAAAAAGCAGGTTATGGAGTCTAAGGGTAAGAAAGAGACGAGAAGCACGGAGATAAGAAAAAATCTTAACCGAACGGATGACGACATAATATACGATATAACATCGTCACCCGAGGGCAAAGAGCCGCCGCCTACCCCGACGCAAGAAACCCAGATAATCTTTGGAAGTCGGAGGAGAACGAGTGAGTTCAGCTACCAGCACCACCAACAGGCGGATAATACCCAGAACAACGATATGGAGAGCTCCACGCAGGAAGTGGAAAACCAGCAGGACCATACGGAGCAAGGGCCGAGCTGGAGATCGAACCTGGATGAACAAATGAACAAAAGAAGGAAGAAAGGGCCAGGAGTCTGGACCACGCAAAGACTGGGCATTGGGGGAAAACCACTCCCGGACAGAGAGGAACTTCTACAACGGGCAGTTAGCATGGAAGCTGCCCCACTAGCAGATGAAGCGCAACAGGCACTTGATACGATAGTAGCCACAATCGTGGCGGCGAGAAATGTCAAAGGCACTGACATACGGATAATAAAAATCGCAACGAGGCAAGCCTCGACGGCCCTAGAAGTCATAGCTAGCCGAGCGGGGACTGGAGCAATACCCACACATCCGCCGGGGGTCACGACGAGGCCAGGTAGATGGAAGATCAAATGTGAGACGCTCGAAACGAGAAATGAAATCCTCGAAAAGAGAGTTCGGACACTCTCGCTTCAAATTGAAAATATGAAGAAAACGAGCAATAAAGAAAACGCGTTCGAAACCATGGATAGTGGGGATTACCCCCCAACAAGAAGCAAGACTAGTTCTAAGGAAGCAACAGATTGTCACGAAGAAGAGGAAGGAAAGCACCCGCAAAGGAAAGGAGCACGAGCTCAACGATCACCACCTGTGATATGTAGTATCCCGCTTGCCCCGGTGCAAAGGGACAAACATGACACAGAGAAAGAACAGCAATATAAAGATAATGAGAGCGAGAGTGAGAGCGAAGGGGGAAGGAACGAGACACCACACCTGACGAAGGAAACGGTTTTAGCCGTAGAAACCCCCTGGCAAGCAATCATCAGGAGACTAGACAGCCTAGAAAGACGGCTAGAGCTAAGAAGAAGGCACCAAGATCAACCACTATACACAGAAACGAAGCAAGGAAACAAGGACACCAACAAAAAAGAAGCAGGCTCCTACGAGGCTGTAGAGGGCCTGAACCCCGAGAAGGCAGCCAAGGTAAAGAATAAGAAAGAACGGCCTGCACACACTATGGGTCCCCCGACAGCGCCTAACAATACCGAGGGAAAAAGCGAAGCGACTAGGGAAACCTGGGCGCAAGTTGCAGGTAGGCGAAGTAAAGCCCCTCCCCCATCATCAGATGCGACGACAGGGGCGAATACAATAACAGGAAAAAACAGAGAAGGAAAGGAGGGTAAGATAAAGCCCACCAAGGGCCAGAAATCCAACACGCTTCAAACCCGGGCACAGAAGGACTCCAAGCCACTTAAACCTAAACCAAAACCAGGACCGCGAATCCCTAGGGTACCACGCACGGCGGCAATCGCCATAACCGCTCCAGAAAGCGCAAGCGATGGCAAACTTAGCGGGAAGGACATAGTGAGCCATATTACCAATGCTATGGCCAAAATAAACACGGAAGAAATTGGAATCACGGCCATGAGACCAAAAAGGGCGGCCACGGGAGGACTTGTATTAGAAATACGAGGTGAAGGGGGCACCGAAAAAGCGCAACAACTAAAACACAGGATGCAAGAATTACTTAAAGACACGGGAATTAAAATTCACTGCCCCCAAAAAATGGCGGAAATTAGAATATCTGAACTCACTGAGCTGGCCACGGAGGAACTGATCAAGCAGGCCATTGCGATACAAGGTAACTGCGATCCCGGTGAGATAATTCTCGGATCAAAAAGGCCCACTAGCACCGGTCTCTATACGATGTGGGCGAAGGGACCAATAGCAGCGGTGGCAAGAATGGCCGAAACAGGGCGCATAACAGTAGGAGGACTAATTGCTCGGATAACCCTACTTGCACAAAGAAGACTGCAATGCTTCAGATGTCTGGAATTTGGACATGTACAAGCCAGATGCAGCAGTTCGGCTATAGAAAACCCGCCGAAATGTTATAGGTGCGGAAACGAAGGTCACGTCTCCCGTACGTGCCAAGCACCGGTTAGATGCGTACTCTGCGAGAAAGCCGGGCTGACGAGTACACATAGGATGGGTGGGCCGGCTTGCCACCCCCCATCAAAGCAGACAAAAAGAAACCCGAACAAGAGAATGGTAAATACGGAAACAATAACTGGAAAGAACAAGGAAGGTAAAGAGCATAGCAAGGGAATACCCACCAGCCAAGAGGAACAGCTACAGCAACAACAACTGCATAGCGGCGATGAGCAGAGGAAAGGACTCGAAGCGGAAAATATAACGCGAACTGCGACAGGAGAAAGGCCTATCAGTACCGATAAGGGAACTGGAAAGAGGAAGCATAGGGGAGACCCCCCAGCAATAAGTGAAAATAATACAGGTACTTATCAATCCCCCCCTGACAGGCTCACAAAAACTATCAAAAGAAGAAGAAGAAGGGAAAAAACCGTAAGCCCGGATGCTGACGGGAAAAAAGAAAGAGCCCTGGAGGATGAAGAGATGACAGAACCGGAAGAATGGGAAACCCCCGAGGGTAAAGAGATAGAACAAAGTATGGGTATAGATCCGGACCATCCCATAGAGAAAGACATGGAGGTAGCCCTATTAGCGCAAGCAATTGCAATGTCCTACGGTGGACCCCCCATAGAAATAGAGGAAAACGGGGAACAAATGGAAAGGAACGAGAACAATAAGAGAATAGAAGAAGAAAGAGTTAATAAACAAAAGATGCAAGGAGAGAAAGCAGAGAAAGAGGAAGAGGACATGGAAGAGAAAAAAAGAGGAAAAGACAAAGAGAAGGGCCAGGAGGAGGCCAACGCTGAGACCCATCAATGCCTAACAAAATAATATTAACTAACTGCAACCACTCCAGGCGGGCTCATGACCTGCTGGAACAGGCCCAGATAGAACTGGACGCGGGACTGGCGGTAATCTCGGAACCTTACCCGATGCAGGACAACGCATGCCGGGTCACCAACCCAGACAATAGGGTTGCTATGAGATGGGATGGAAGAAAAGGCTCCCCAATATGTACCATTATTCAGCATGGCTCGGGCTGGACTGCGGCCAAGTGGGGAAGACTGCTAGTAGTGGGATGTTATATCCCCCCTAGATATTCGATCCCTGAATTTGAGGACACGTTGGAGAGTATGATGACATTCATTGCACCTCAGATGGACAGGCCAATAATCGTAATGGGAGATTTTAATGCACACGCTATGGAATGGGGGGCACAAAGAACGGACGCCAGAGGCCGGACATTGACAGAATGGGCAGAAACATGGAACATGACTCTAAAGAGTCCACCACATATCACAACGTTCCGAGGAACAAATGGAGAATCGGTGATAGATTTGGTATGGACAAACCCGGCGGCGACGCGTACCACGGCGGAATGCTGGGTGGCGGAGGATGTTGAAATCGGTTCGGATCATATGGTGGTTGTGCTGGCTGTGTCTTCCGCCGCTGCTCCGCGAGCTCCACGCCCAAAACACGCCCCTCCACGGTGGTCAGTGAAGCGTCTGGACGTTGAAGCGGCGCAGATAGCGGCCGCCGCCGTCGTCTGGCCCCCTCTACCGAACTGCTTGAATGATTCAACGAGAGGAGCCAAATGGATTAGAGAGACCATGCAAACGATATGTGACGCGTCCATGCCACGAATGGGAGTCTCTGTTGGGGGAAAGAAGTCAACATATTGGTGGTCGGAAGAAATAGCTAACCTTAGGGCAGCTAACCTTCTAGCCAGGCGCCGATTCACGAATGCCCGACGACGAGACACACGGCGAATGCCTCCGGAGCAACTTCTTATTCTCCGAAAAAATTTCTCCAGAACCAGGCGAACTCTACGGAAGGCGATATCCAAGGCCAAGGAAAGTATGTTCGATGATTTCCTGGACACTCTGAACAGGAACCCATGGGGACGTGCGTACATTGTGATAACAGCTAAGCTGGGACCTTGGGCCCCACCGGCACTGGACACCATGGATCCCAATCTGCTACGCGAAGTGATTCAGAAACTATTCCCGTCGGACCCGGGGAACGAAGAACGGCTGGAAGAAGAGGGAAGAATGCAGGAAATAGAAAGGGGTGCGGAAGAAGAACAGACCCACGCAGTAGCGCCAGAGGTGAGTGTGGAAGAACTTGCGAAAGCCATCAAGAAAATGAAAGCCAAAAACTCGGCACCGGGATTGGACGGGGTTCCGGGAAAAGCCTGGGCGTGCGCCATAGAGGCACTTGAGAGCGGAGTGCGAAGCGTTTTCAACGCAGCACTAGAAACAGGCAAATTCCCAAACATTTGGAAGCAAGCCAAGTTAGTGCTCCTTAGGAAACCAGGAAAGCCCCCTGAATCTCCCTCGGCTTACAGGCCCATTTGCCTGTTGGACGAAGCTGGCAAACTTTTCGAGAGGATTTTAGCAGCTCGCATAGAGTCCTACTTACAGGCCGGAGATCGGGGCTTGTCCGACCGGCAGTTCGGGTTTAGGCAACAAAGGTCAACAATCGACTCGCTAGTGCTGCTGAGAACACTGGCACATGAGGCGACAGTAATGGGCAAGGTCAGTATTGCAATCTCGCTGGACATTGCAAATGCCTTCAACACGATATCGTGGAAGGCAATAGAACGAGCGCTAATATACCACCGCATTCCAACATACATGAGAAAACTAATACAAGATTACCTAAGGGAGAGAGTGATCATGTGCGAGAGTCGGGGAATAACCACAGAGATACAGGTACAGCGCGGAGTGCCACAAGGATCAGTATTGGGGCCACTTTTGTGGAACCTGGCGTACGACGCGGTACTGCGAACAAATATGCCATCCCAGGAGGTGTCCCTTATATGCTATGCTGACGACACGCTCGTGGTGGCTAATGGCCGAAAGTGGGAGGAGGCGCGCAACCTAGCTGAGGAGGCAGTATCCAGAGTCATAGCAGCAATTGGAAAGCTTGGCCTACAAGTCGCAGCCGAAAAAACGGAAGCTATGTGGCTGACGGATAGAGTGGGATCTGGTACCCCACCAGAATCAACTTTGAAGGTCAACTCGGCCAGTATCACTATCAAGCGGACTATGAAGTACCTCGGCCTAACGTTAGATTCCTATTGGAGGTTTACGAAACATTTCAAAACCCTGGCTCCACGATTGGCGAGACAAGTGAACGCACTGGGACGAATCATGCCTAATATAGGAGGTCCCAACGAAAAGAATCGTCGCCTGTATATGGCTGTCATAAGATCCATGACGTTATATGGAGCTCCTGTATGGGCACAAGACCTTGGAGGGTGTCGAGTTGGAAGGGAACTCCTAGCCTCAACCCACCGGCGGGCGGCACTCCGGATAGTACGTGCCTATCGCACAGTGCCGCACTCGGAGATCTCAGCCCTGGGAGGAACCCCACCACTCCACCTGATGGCCGAAATGGAAGCTGAGGTGTACTTTGCGTCACACGATGTCAGCGTGGCGGGCATCCGGCCCAGGAATATAGGGCCTACGGAAGTGCGAACACAAGCCAAGCAAAATATGATTAGCAAATGGATAGAATGGCTGCAGTTACCCGAACATCGGGATGGACGGATTGTAAGTGCACTCTTACCAATCCTCAAGGAATGGACACTACGGAAATTCGGAAGGCTATCCTTTCGGCTCACGCAGGTAATCACCGGAGCAGGATGTTTTAGCGACTATCTGTACAAAATAGGACGCGAAGCAACACCTCATTGCTATAGCTGCGACACGGGAGCGTATGACTCCGCAGATCATACCATTGCGGAATGCCGGGAATGGCACGACGACCGGATAGAATTGATAGACAAAATTGGTGATGATCTCTCGTTGCCCGCGATTCTACGACAAATGGTCAGGAACAAAGACAATTGGGAGGCTATGGCGACGTACGCAGAACTCATCATCCTAGATAAAGAAGAGGATGAGAGAAAGAGAGAAAAGGAAGGCCACCCAAACAGAATCAGGGGCGGTAGGGCACAAAGGAAGAGGAAAAGATAACACTAACAGGGGGGAGAATTAGGAACAAGATAGACACCTTCCTCCCCCCTTAATTAATTAATTAATTAATTAATTAATTAATCAAGCACTCTCGCAGGGAAAGAAAAAGCGAAATGGGTAATGGAAATAAAAATAAAGGGAAAGCTAACCGGAGGTACCTCGGTAAACGAGCTACTGGACGAATGCTAGCCGTACGCCCTCAAGGCATACGACATGAACAGGAAAATACAAGAGGTTGATAGGCAAAGGAGTAGGGGGCTACCCTTTGGACCAATTTAAATTCAACCGGAGTAGAGAAGCACCACGTGCGTGTGACCAGCAACGTGGCGCTCAATTCAGAAAGGAGCATACATAATAAGGAGGAACGCCCTCATATAACGAGTAGAGCCTCAATATATGGCAATCAGCGCGGGAGAACATAACTCTTTTTCTCACGGGAGGCAAGCGAAAGGAATCGCTCGCTTGACCTCGCAAAAAGTCCTCCCAGAACGGGAGTCTCCCCACGCGCCTAGAGGTCACCTTGGTGGTTTTAGTGGATCACACCACATAACCCCCTCCCCTACCCCCAAGGGAGGGGAAATCCGAAGGGATTTCCACCAAGTAAAAAAAAAAAAAAAAAAAAAAAGGGGGGTAGTGGAAATCGATCGGAATCGGCGTCGATCGAGCATGCGCGGCTGATATCGTCAGCGGAGGCCTTCGTCGTCGTCGTCGTCGTCGTCGTTGTTGTTGTTGTTCGTAAAATAAGCTGCGCGGTGGCGGGGGACACTGTATTACGGTGTAAGCCGTATACGGTCGTCACGCGATAATACTCGGCACCGCATTAATGTCGGGGCCGCCGGTAATTCCCATTTAATAATCACAGGTCGTATGTTAACCCATCGTATCCGGTAGTCGGACCTAATTACGCCCCGTCCGAGCGTGTCTCTGCCAATAAACGTTCACGAGCCTCGTGGGGCTCGCTAAAATATGCTCGCGGATAATATTTTCATTATCCGGCCGTGTGATCGGATTAATTGCCGAGCCACGGAAAGGGGGGTAACAGGCTGCGGAGTAGCAACCCAGTTACAGCGTTTCTCCGATCGAGAAACGCGACTGATGCAGGAAGAAAAGGAATCGCACCGCGACTAGGTCCAAGGCGTTGCATCCAGCGTTGCGAGCTCCATTCCTACGTTCCACAGCTCGCCTCTCTCTATTTATATTTGTATCGCGTTTCTATTTGTTCCGCGCTTTTTCCTTTTCCTTATTTCCCTTGCGGATCGTGGTCGCCAGCTAGCGCCGCGCGGCTCGTTTTATTCTGCCGTTCGTATCACCGCGAGGCGAGGCTCCGTCTTTTGCGGAAGGTTAAAGACCCCGACTGGCGAGCGGGCATCTCGACGACAAACGAAGATGACCGTGGCAGCACCGCGAGAAGCCGGAACGTATGTACTTTCAGAGACTCAAGGAACGGCTGGCGGGAAAAGGGCGAACGCGGAATTGTGATCGTCGGCTCTCTCTCCCTTAGTGCCGACGCTTCCACGGATTTCCCTGCAATCCAGATGACAGGGCTCGTCGAAACTTGATCTCCGTATGGACGTCTCTCTTGTACTCGACTTTCTTCGATTAATAAGCTTTCGATTCCACTGCCTCTCGTTAATATTATTAATTTCGCTAACGCTCCGCGTTGCACGGCGTCGCACAGTCCACATTGTTATTTGTTCCGCGGCAGGTGAAATCAGTTCGTAGATTCATTAATTTGCACAATGGCGACGGTTAATTGAGTGATAATTAGTAGTAATTCAGAGCCGCTGACACTGTTGCCGGCGAATCTGATGAAAAGGGGCAGCGCAGGGCATTAAACTACTAAACCGTGGACAATAATTGTTTAGCAAGCTATGTATTTCGATAATGGGGTGACAGGAAGCTCGAGCCGAGGACGAGAGTAGTTTCCTTTCAAAGCGGGACGATTTTCCTGTACGGTGTATTCAGCTAACAGCGCGCAACTCTTCCAAACCTACAGCGCGTGTCTTCCTTCTTTCGTGCTCACACAGAGCCACATGTTTCTTTTTTGTTCTCACGTAAACACGGAGATTTGAGTTTGCGACGGGGTACAGACGCCAGGCTAACAACCCCAAGGGACTTGATTTTCCGTAATACGAAACTGAAAGGCAGACGATTAGGTTTCGTTGCTCCTAGGGTGCAGGTTGCCTTCGATTCGCGACGCGACAGAAAGCGGGGAGGTCTGAAAAGGAGAAGCGGAATGTCGGAGCGGTTAGTTGGGAAGGGGGCGGACAGGCCTAGAAGGCAATCTCGTCGGGAATTGTCCGTAAGCGGGCGCAGAGATTGCGGCCAATTTCTGATCGTCCGTGCATACGAAACACCGGCCGCTGCTCCTTTCCTCGGCGTCTTGACCGCGGTTCCTCGCGGCAGGATAGCCTCCTCCGTTGACGAACGCGCGGGACAACCCTCGCGGACACGTATACGCTCATTCGGTCGAGTAGATCCGTTTCCGCGCGGCAGGTGAGCACGTAGCGGGGAAACTCTGGAGCGGGGCCAAGCTCGGCCCGAAACCAGCCCGCGTACGAGACTGGATAGATGAAGTCAGCCGAGAGGAAGGAAGAACGGAAAGGATGAACGCTTGGGAACGCTTGGGAACGCTTGGGAACGCTTGGGAACGCTTGGGAACGCTTGGGAACGCTTGGGAACGCTTGGGAACGCTTGGGAACGCTCGGCGACGGGGCAACGCGGGGAAGACGACGAGGAGGACCTTCGTCCCCCCGGTCGAGGAGCGGTAAAGGAAGGCGATAAAAGTTTTTCGAGCGATGACCAACGACCCGTGGCCCGATCGATCGGCTCGCGGTTATTACGCGACGATTCGCGACCACGCCGCAGAAAACTGCCGAGGGGGACGGGGCGCTGACGACCCCTCGCCTTCCGGCCCCGATCGAAACGGATTTCCGAACACTCGCAGCTGGAATCGTCTTGCGAAGGAGCGCTCCAGTCTTTAGCCGGCTTTGGAGAAAGTTTCGCGAAGCTTTCCGCGAGCTGGAAGGCCAGGAGGTAGGCGCAGGTAGGCGAAGGTAGGCGAAGGTAGGCGAATGGACAGGGGACGCAGGCGCGCCTACAGCCGACCTGGCCTGCCTGCGAGACGCGGGGTTCACGGATCCAGCTATCGATTCGGGCTGTCTTACAGGTCCTCTCGAGGCTCGATGAATAAAAATGACATGCTAACGAGCGTGGTTCAGCCGGCTGAAACTAACTCCCCGGTAACGCGGCCGCGAGATACGTTAAGCGACGCTGTTTCTCCGTGGAGACGAGCCGCTCCGCCGGGCCCGAGCGCTTTAGAAACCGAAGTCTAGAAACAGAGGGACGAACAGAAACTGTGGGCGGAGGCGACGGTGAAAAGGGACTTCGAGTCACCGATGCGATTAATATTCGAGCGACCGTTCAAGTGGAAACGGCTTCGTCGTCTTCCTCCCTGAGAGGGAACCAGAGGCACACTTTGCACGCCAGAACGAATAGTTTGGGCTTTCTTCGCGGTGCCAGCGATACCGAACCGCAAACTTCCGAGCATCTGTTTTCGGGGTAAGCGTGGCTCGCGCCGTTACGTGCTTTCCACCAGAAATTCATTCCGACGAGGGAGCTACAAGCACGTATACCTAATTACCTACTATACCTAGAAATATCGAGGAGTAGGAGCTAAGATGGAGCTCGGCGAGCCTGGATGCGAAGAACCGGTTCGTTTTCATATTATTATCGAACGTTCTTCTATAGATTAAGGGGACCTGTCCTGTCCGTCAAAGAAACGCTCGAAAAATGGTGATTTTTTATCGTAAAAAATGTTTTTGGCATTTATTGCTAGACTCGTTAGGGTAAAAAAAATAATTTTCGTTTTATTGTCTTTATTATTATTATTATGATTATTAGTACTATTATTAACGGGTATAACCCTTTAAATACATTGTTTCAAGCATAAGAAGAAAAAAATAATAAAGAAAAAACTTATTACTAGGAGTGACAAGTCGTTGCACTTGACGTTGATTACGCTTACAAATATATGTATACATTGGTATATACAAAGTGTACAAAGTAGTGTAGACTTGACCGCTTCCATGATAAACACTGATGATCTGAAGGATGCCAGGGATCCAGAGAAAAGGTCACGGGGGTGGGAGTCGCTATTTAGTTTCGTCGAAGCAATTACAACTCCGAGTAACTAAATCCAGATGAAGATCGCATCGACGAAGAGCTCTGCCCGCGACGTAAAAATTCACACCTCCTAGCAGGCACGGACACTTTATGTGGCCATTAATTAGCCTGTACAGGAATATAAGATCGTTGGTTGTCCTGCGAACTTCCACTGTCGTCATGTTCAATCGAGTTGTTATATCGGTACAGCCGTGCAACAAAAAACTCAGGGGCTTCCCGAACTGGTAAGATGCAAATCGCAAAAAAGTGTGCTGAACTCTTTCAACCACATCTAGCTGAGCTCTAACTAAAGAAAAATACAGGCTTTTCAAGGTTAACGGATTCCTGAAGTGTATCGCAAAACGCTTCAGGAACCCAAGTGTTCTCCTTGTGGAGTTACAAATATGACTAATGTGTTCGTTAAAATCGACGGCTGGAAGAACAGAACCCATAAGTGAATTTGGAAAGAATATCAGTCTTAATTATTCGTTTTAATTATTCCAATTACGAAACAAATGGCTCAAGGTTGTTTCGAATCGATTCGTTAGATCTTCTGAAATATTGGGTTTTGAGAAAAACGTGTTCGAAGTTTCTCGACTCCATAGGACCTGCGATTGGAGTTTGAATTGCTTATGTGACTGTTCCGCAGCAAAATTCGTAACGGTATAGATTCTACAGTCACGTATATACAAAAAAAATCGTTTTTCTGACAAATTTTAACCGGAGGGTCCCCTTAATCAGCACAGGCTGACGCAAGAACTGGGCCACGTTACCTGCGCCAGGTCAGTAACGCGTGTAACTTGCGCTCGTCTGGGCACTTATTACGTCCTACCCGACAAAACAACGCGATGTGTAGGGATTTAATGATCGGATCAAGGGTAGAGCCATTAAGAATTGTTTTCTTTGTGTGTCCCTGTATTTAAATGTGCCTTTCGCGCGACACTAATATTCCACGCTGCTATCGCAAATCAGCCTTTTCGATCGCTCATTCTCCTGCTGCTATTGCTCTTGTACCTACCTATTCCAGTCGTAGCATTTGTCTATCCCAAATTGAAGCTAACAAAGAGAGGTTTTCAGGTGTCCGCCAACTATTGTTCTGCTTTTTCGATACGTTCTAGAGGACCGTCCTAGGGTCCCAATTACTGTCAGTGTCCCTATTACTACTACTTTATTTATTTTACTCAATAAAGACGTAAAGAATAAACAATAGTGTACAAAAAATATTTATTATTAGATTCGGACTGTTCTTCTTCTTCTTCTTCTTATTATTATTATTATTAATTAATACTATTACATATTTATACATATTAAACTATTCTTTATAATGGACGTTTCTATTAAGAAAAATAAATAAAGTGATTACAGATTACATAGTAATAGGGACACTGGCAGTATATATAGGATATCTACCATAACGTACGTGTCATTTTATTTAGGCCCGTTTGCATATTTAGGGGGTGAACAAGAAGTACCAAAGTCACTGACGCCAAAAACGTCATCCGTAAAGCAAGTTATGATTACCGCAATGAAAATAAAATTTATATAAAATTTTATTCAACGGAGTGTTATAAAAAGCTCTCGTTGACGAGCGAGCAATTGATCCAGCCGTGATTTCGCTGTCTCGTTGGCGGGCCAGCAAGTGCCAATCGCAGCGCTTGCCACGAATCTGCCACAGGTAAATAAGGTGTGGGTACGTGTCGCGGGGGAAGAAAAGTGGCAGCAGGATCTGTTGGACGCGCGACGGCTGGCACCGAAGATGAATACATATATTCCGCGGCGGATGAGACAAGCCACACGAGTCACGCGAGCCCCGATGAAAATCTTGGTGAAAAATTAGAGTTCGCCGCCTTACGGTGGACTCGGCGAGGCTGCCTTTGCACGCGGAATACTGATTTTTTTTATTTTTCCCGGGTACTTTTCCAATTACCTCGGACAGCGGAGGCAGGGGCCCGCGTCTCTCGTTTTCCCGTTCTCATTTCGCCCCGGCGCGGCGTTCCCTCGCGTTCTCCGTCGCTTGATGAAAAAAGGCCGTTGAAGTGCGCCGCCGTGTCCGCCGCCACGAGTTTTGATTAAAACTAAACGACGAATAAAACGAATCCCCGGCTTCGGAGATGTCCGTGATTTCGGTGAGGCGCGGGCGACGTCGACAGGCGACGGATACCCAGCGCGCAACGATTGATTCGCTCGCGATCGAAGGGAGCCCCTCGAATTCTGCGATACTCCTCCGTGTCAAGCGGTCGGGTCGTCACTGAGGAGCGAAGCTGAACGCGCGCGTCTCTCCCCGTCCGACAGTTCGAAGCTGGAAGAGTTGATAGGAGCTTTCGCTTAGGTAACGACGTGGCCGGGAAAAAATAGCCCCCGTCTTGCTCGGTGCCCGAAGGAAGTACGTATAAAGTTGGTCTGAAATCGAAAATCGATGTCCCGACGATGCCTTCGCTAAGTGCCATTCAGAGTATCGCTTGGCGCTTCTAGCGGCGCCAAACAGCCACGAATAAACGATGGAATTTCTGCGCGCGAATAACTCGAAACTTGTAAGCGGCTCTTGCCCATACCTCCTTGGTGTCGGAACTGCGGCCAGTCTTCGATTGCTTAGCCACTGGCAGCCATTTTGGCTAACGAAGGAAGGGCTGTGGACTATTGTGGGCGACGCCCCGACTAAGGTCGAAGCCAAATATATTGGCCGGTGAATTCGTTTTCGCGAGCAGCGATCGAGGAGAAATCAGCCACCACCATCTGACGATCGTGGATTTGTCAATTGGAATTGCGCGGTCCCCGAAGGGTATGGTGGAGTAACGCGAATGCTGCTCGGCTCCGCCTGAACGTAGCCGTATGACTGTTATTTATTCTTAGCGCGATAGTTGTGTGCGTTACGAAGCTATGCGTAGACCAATAAGAAACGAAGCTATCGAGAAAGAATCAATCTGCTGACCGATAAAACTCCCGATTTTTTTCGGAGCTAACGCACACCTATTCTGATGTGTGTACTTCTACACTGACAGCTCGGTTTGGCCTACACGCCAGAAGCTTGGCACCATCCCCACCAACTTCTGGCTCACTCTTGTTCTACGACAGCGAGAGCGAGAGCGAGAGCGAGAGCGAGAGCGAGATGGAACGAGAGGGAGGCAGAAAATGTTGAGAAAAGGAGGACCGAGGCAGGCAAACTGTGTGGTGCGAGAATACCCCTCGCGAAACTCATCGGCCAATATATCTGGCTTCGACCTTAGTTGCAAGCTGGTGCAATCCGATCGACGGATTTCTCTGCTCTAGTGCGCTCTTGAGAACGCTCGAAACTCCTTGGCCCTGCTGGCAGAAGGTCGGAATGGTGGAAGGGCAACCACGGGATCAAGGACACGAAGGGAAAGAAGCCGTACGACTTTGATCGAGGCGCCTCGATCAAAAACCGCAAGAAGGCGAGAAGATCGGGGGGAGGATGACTAAAGTGACGCTGGAGGAGCTGCAGAGGAACGAGGGGGTAAAGAGAAGCCAGTAACGAGTAAACGGTTACGTTGATCGGCTTGGAACAAAGTTCCCCCGAGGACACTGACAGAATTACGGCAATTTGTTTCGAAGTACATATGTAGGTACCTAGGTAGTTGCTCGGAGCACGTGCGTTTCGGGGGATGTTTCTTCGTAGAGTCTTCTCTCCAGCATTCAATACCTACCAAAGTATCGAGCAAGCTCATCAAATAGGTCCGCGTGTCATCCGAACAGGTAATAATCGAACAACAACGACAAAGCGATGGGCTCGGTGGCGAAGGGGCGTCATTCGTTGCCGAAATGTGGAGGTTTAAAAGGAGGACAGGATACTCATCGAATCGGCGTGCCGATCTACGCGAAACAAAGGACACGAATTCGCTTTCTGCGTCTCGAAGATCCGACCGCGGGGTCTTTGGTTTTGTCAACTTGAGCAGCAGGAGGGAGCGGAGGGAGAGGAGGGAGAGGAGGGAGAGGAGGAAGACGAAGGCAGAGAAGACAGAGGAAGACACAGAGGTCGGCCTCGTTCGACCAGGGGTTCAACGGACTCGGCGCGTCGGATCTAACGAGCGGGCAAGCCGGAGATCGCGGTCCGCTGTTCCAGGTTACTCCGCGTTACTCCGCGTTACTCCGCGTTACTCCGCGCTACTCCCCTTGCGAGCATCTTCTTCCGATGCGACCCCGTCTTTCTTCGCCGTTTGGAGGAGGAGACGGAACCGGTCGGGGGCACCCTTGCCGCGACGAAACGGCCGTTGGTGAACGTGAAGCTCTGTCAACGGATTTTCTTCCCCCTCCCCGCGGGCAAAGGAGCGGAAAAAGCGCGAGCCCGACGCGCGCGCGCTCGGCGCTGGGGCCTTTACGCTCGTTAGCCACCGGTAACGCGCAGTCGGGCTGCTCGGGGTTGCACGTGTTGCGGCCCATGCCGCAAGAAACGGGGGAAAACAAAGCGGCGCTGCCTCGTAAATAACGCACCGGCTGCCGACGCCGCCGACGCGCGCCCCAAACCGCTTCGGAAACTTCTTGCGAACGTTCGTCCGCAAGGATCCGCGGCCCGCCAAGATTATCGGGCAAGAAGCGGCCGCAAGAAGCGTTTCGCCTCGCGCCGCGAGTAGAACGGAAGAGCGGCCTCCTTCTGGCCCCGCAGACGTACACCAGGACCGGTTCGATCCCCGTGACCCCAGAAACTCGAGCATCGGTTTTTTAGCCGGTCGGCCGACCGGGGCAAGTGCTCGACGACAAGCGGAAGCGTTTAGCGAGCCATTAAAGTCAGCTGGCCGTTACGATAATCGAGCGGATCGATTTATGCCCCGTCCCCCGGGCGGACGGGTCGCCGAGCAGCCGATAAATCGATCGACCCCGTTGCGATCCGGGGAAGGAAGGGTGGAACGATCGGGGGGGGGGGGGGGGCGCGCCTAAAATTCCTGCAGTACCGATAAAGATCCTGCGGTTGCTTTTTAATAAACCGTGCAACCGACGACTGGGTTCTTCGGACGCTTCTCGTTTCCGGGAAGCTGCGCGATCAAAATTCCCCTCTCGTCTGATCGAGATTTTCAGGCGACCCAGACCCCGAATCGACGCGGACGCTCGGTGGAAACGCCGCAGCGTGCGACGATAAGCCGGTAGATACCTAAGGGGTGGCGGCGTGTCGCGGTTGGACGCGCAAACCCGCGCGAACCCACCTGTCCACCGGCACGCGTCCGTCGACGACCGTTAGCGTCGCAGGAAACGCGACTACGACTGTGGAAAACCGTTGACTTGATTAAATGCCGGGACTAAACTGTCCTCTCTGCCAGCCCTCCTCGCCCTCCTCCCGCCGAGCGAGACCAGACGGAACGGACGGAAGCGGAGAGGACGCCGCGTCGCCTTTAAACCTTCGCCCTGGTCGCTGCAAGGAGATTCACCTGCTTTGTCCTTCCTTGATTAATTTCGGTTATAATTCATCACGCTGCTTGCCCGGCGCTAAATTGGCGGAGTTAATATTCGCAGGAGCGTTGGTTGCGATTGCGCGACTGCATTAGGGGATGGTTTGGGCGAAAAAAAGCTTTTTGCAATTTATTACTACATATTTGAAGAACGAACGAAAAATTATTGTTTGAATTTGATGAATTTTTGCATTAGATTATACCTACAGCATTCATTGTACCACTGTAGAAATTAGAGCTCTTGACAGGCGCCACTGTAACAAGCTTAATCATGGACCGATTTCAAAAACTCTTACGACATTCTATTCGCAAATAAACTCGCTATCGCCTTATCCACAAAGAGTAATTTTGTATCACCGATTTTTTTTTTACGGACACATTTATGCGTAGAAAAACTGCTCGCAAAGGCAGCATTGTGTTTAAACATGTGCTAAAAATCGCCGGCTTGTTTGTATGCAATAAAGACGGATAAGGGAATAAGCATTCACATACATATATTTTAAGAATATTTTTGGTTTTTTTATTTCAGACGATCCTGGCACGTGTTCTGATGGTGCCCGCCAAGAACTCTAAATGTTACAGTGGTACAAAAATTCATCAAATTCAAACAATACTTTTCTTTTGCTCCTCAAATATGTAGTAATAAAGTAAAAAAAGCTTCTTTACCGAATATTGTTCAGTTTCTTGTTTTTTTAATTCATGAAAATCACGTATTTTTCCGGCGTTCTGACCGAGGCCGAAACCCATAACAGCGGTTTTATGAAAATGGCCCCTCTGAGATTTTTGATCCTCTCGACGAGTAGAACACGCCACAATAAAAACAAAATGGCCCATGAAAAACTGGGTCAAGGACAATTTTGCGGCGATTTTTTTTAACGGATCTCCACCGATCCAGTCCAGAGATGTAGAATCCCGCTATGGTGACACGTAATTCTTCTGCACCGTGTATACCTAGATTTCGTTGTCGCGCACTTGACCAAACATTCTCAACTTGTTCTTTGAACCCGGCATTATTACCAGAATGAGTAGCTATTGTCACGAGCAATTCTCGGCTGTCACTAAAGTCGAGTCACCCTCCTCGATCAATCCCACTCATCGTCAGAAGCATTCCCATCGAAACGATGCCTCCCTCTTTGATACCCCATCCTGTTTTGTTTCCCGCCGCATCGCCGTAACATCGAAGATCTCCTCGGGTGCTCCAGGGAGAGGCGTTCCCTAGTCGTTGCTGCTTCAGTTACGGGACGAAAACGCACTCGAAACGAGTCAGCGGCAGCTGCGCCTCTTCCGTCTATCAACCAATACTCCACTTTTACCTCCTCCCTCGCCGCTCCTCCCCAGCACCCGTAGAAATCACCGTTTTGTTAAGGGTTTTCTCGTTGCTCCGCGTGTCTCAGGAGGGCGACCGAGCGCGGCTCGTAGAGTCCTACCTACCCGGTCGTTCCCGATTCCCCATCGGTTCGCCAGCGGAGATCGCTATCGTCTCGGTCTCGGGCAATCGTGGCGTCCGGTCGCCTCCCACGCGGGGCGGCCAGCCCCCGTCCCTTTGCCCGATCCCCGCGAAACGCTTTTATTGCGAGGCGCTTGTACGGGCCGTGCGAACGGAAGTGTTGGTCACGGCTCGTAGATTCGCCGTCGCTTGCTTCTCGACCGTTGCTACGATTGCACCTTCTACGCTCGGCGCCGGGGCCACCACCTGCGAGGGAGACGGGACCTTGGATGGGCGAAACGCGGAGTAGCCTCGATCCCCGATCGTCCTCGGCCATCGGACGCGTGGCGCTCGGGGAACGCTGTTTGGAAGCGTTGCTCGCCGGCCATGGAACCGCAACGACGCAGCATCGCCGCGTGGGAATTCCGCGGTGGAGAGGAGACGGAGGAGACGGAGGAGACGGAGGAGACGGAGGAGACGGAGGAGACGGAGGAGACGGATTAGTCACTCACGAAGCAGACGAAGGTACACGCGGAGTACACGGGGAGGGCAACAAATTTCCACAGCGTTTCGGGAGCTTATTAAGCCGACGAGCCGAATCTTCGGGGGCCACCGCGGCGAGCACTTAGCACTCCGCGCGCTATCGGCTGCGACCTCAAAGAGCTTTTACGAGTCGCCTCCTTCTTGCTTCCAGCCCCCGTTAACGATACGCTCGGAACACCCTAACGACCTGACGCGCGCGCTTACCTACAGCAACGGGACAGCAAGCTGGCTTTATTTATCGCGATAAACGCTGCGATCCGCCCCACCTTCGCCGTCTTACAAAAGGATTACGACCCCCTTTCCACCAACGGCTCTACGACGCGATCGCCACCCCCTTTCTCCACCGATCTCTGCCCCTGCGACAGGGACACTAAACTGGACCAGGTCCATGGATTCGACAGATTTCGCGTCCGATGTTATCCGCCACGATAAGCGACGATAAGCGACGATAAGCGACGACGCGAGCCTCCCCTGGGGGCGAATCTCCTTTGCCCGTCCGCTGGATCCACGGACCTTCGATCCGCGCCGCAGTTGTTTCTACGCTCGCGAGAGATAGGCGCCGCTCCAAACGTAATATCGCCGTTAGCTCGACAACGTCAGCTCGTTCGCGGTGATTCTCTCGACGCTCGCGGGGGTCGCCCCGCGATATTCAGCGGCATTTGTTTACCAGATCATGGGTAAGCTTCGTTATCTACGGAGTGTCAAGTGGAGGGGTAACTGAATTCTGTGACTCGTCGTTGCATAAGGGGAATCGAAAGCATAAGGGGCATCAAAGGGGAATCGAAAGTTCGGCTCGAACTCGACCTAATTGCGATCGGGCGCGCTTTGAACTCCTCTATTCCGGGAGGATTCTCGAGTAACAGCCCCCGAAATTTATGAATTTTCTTTTAAGAAACTATCGTTAATACAGCATTAAACACTTCTGAGATATAAGCAGGCATCTTTACCTAAAGTTTAAACTTGTAAGAAATTTTTCTTCTATGTCGATCCTTCTTATTATTGATTAATTATTGTGGAATCGTGTTAATCTCTTAGACGATGTTGGCGCCAGGTGTAGCAGCTGTCACAGTCATCCGATTGCAAACAGAAGAAAACCTTCCTAAAGTTAAATAATAATTTTCACCGCAACTGGACCTAAAATTCTAATTTTACTCCTTATTTCTAATAGTTTGCTCGTCGATATAAAGAGTAATAGGGTATCTCCGGGAGAGTCCGGCCAGTGTCTATAATTTAAGTCTGACGCAAGATAGGGCACTGTGTGTCATTCACGCAAAAGAAATGAATGCGCTTGTTGTTGACCTTGCATTAACCATTGTGTTATTTGCAAGCAGAGTTCGGCACTAACTAAATAACAAATTATGTAAATAAAGATCAAATAAAAGTTACTTTAACTTTAGATTATTCGACTAATAAAGTTATTTTTTTAATTAATTTTTTTATTAAACGAATAAAGTTATTCCTTTTTATTCTTGATTAGAAATTTTATTTAAATACAAATTTTGCCCATCTCTGTTTGCAAGGAATCATTTGACAAAGATTGGGTGCAGCGATGCACAGACCAGGAGAATATTAATTATTTTACTTGCGAGTTTGTACAAATAAAATTTGAAAAAATCTTGTATTGGACTAATTAAATCTCTTTTTATTAACATTGTTAATCATTTGGATGTAAAAATCTACTAATTTAATAGTTGGCTGGAACTGGACGACAATTTTTCGTTTCCTAGAAATTACAACTTTTTTACATTTGCTTATTATCAATTCTTCTTACTAAATTTCATAAAAATAATTTCCCTCCTTTTACTAAGTTCTATCTATGTATACTACAAACACGTTTTTGAATTTCTGATTTTTATCGAGTCTACCCCAAGATATAACAAAAAATCTTAGAGCGGTCGGTACTGCACGACTCTCCCCTATCAATTAACTTCTTCGTGTATTATACTTTTTGTAAGCTACACTTTTTGTTATTTTTCAAGGTCAGTCTCACACGTAGCGAGTGGACGGTATATAGACCGACCAGTTGCAGTGCCAATGTTTTTGGTCGTAAATGAAAATAAATATTTGAAATTATCGCGCACTATAATTTATATACACCCTAAATTGCTTGGCTTTGCTTTAATTTGCACAAAACGGCAAAAATGTGAAAAACAACGATCCTACGATTTCTTTGCCAAAAAGTGGTCGAACTCTGCCGAACTAACAATATGAAAAACTTGTCTAAGGAAGAAACTTACATTTTATTTCAAACGCTATAACTCTTTCAATTTTTCAATTTTTCCTTTTTGTCTTCTTTCAAGTGGACCAATCCCAGCGTGGATTTGCAAACAGAGCGATCGCCCGTAGCTGAATTAATAATTGTCGCCTACAAATAACCGAGACTTTTCACGGGGAACACCCGAGAAAACACAAAACCTTTTGGGCGTTTTGTCAAGCTTTTTTTTTCAAACCGACGGGATGTCGTTAATTTACGACCAAAATTGTTAATTGAGCTACGGGCGATTACAAACAAAACAATTAACAAAAATTAAAAGAATGTTTGTATTTATTGAGAATAAAAATCATTAAAAATGGCTTAATTTTTGGAGCGAACAGAGTAGAATGACCCCTTCGGAGAAAATCGGGCACAAACTTCTCGACACTTTGGGTGGCCGGTTCTGAGCAACTCTGCCAGTCCGTCGCGGGGAATTTTCGCGCGACGCCGTGTTCGCGCCGGCGAGGAAAGCGTCGCTTCTCCCGAACGGTTGATCACGAGGTCGTCGCAGCGCGGGGGGTGGCGGCCGATTCCCGTCGGCCGTGCTCCAGTATGCAGGCGTCGCGGCAACTTTTCCAATCGAGCGGAAACTTTGTTCGCGTAATTAAAGCCGCTGGAACACTTAATGGACCTGTGCCGGCTGATCGATCGTTCCACTCTGGCCACGGGGCGGCACTCGACACTCGACACTCGGCGCCCCCTTGACCCCTTGACCTTAACCAACCGAAAAACCGCGGCTCCTTCTCTGCCAAGGCCGAATCTGTGGCGCGGGGGAACAGGTGAGGCGGCCGATTTACGTGGATGGAAACCGTGAGACAAGGCAGCTGGCGACGAGGTGGGTAACTGGAGACGCCGGAAGCCAAGTTTAGTTCCCGTATCACGCGAAAGGATAACGGTCGGGGCAAGTCTAACGAAGAGATGTCTGGGGAGCTATTTCACCTAATTTAACTGCGAGAGCTAGCTGGCTGGATGGTACGCGAACACCTCAGGAGCATCGTGTCTCCCGGGCCCCGCGAGGACGCGAGTCTGCTTCGCGACCGCCAGGGAATCGCTTGTGCGTGAGAGCGAGTTTCCTACCGAGTAATCTCGCGAAAACGCTCACTCCTTCTTCGACAGAGATCTCTGTAATTAATCATCGCGATTCCGAAGCTATCGACAGGCTGCTTGGAATCGATTACAGTCTGGGGAATCTTCTTCGCTCTTCTTACTGCAGCTATTTGTAGTTCCGCGGTGCGAAAAGTGGAATCCGACAGACTTTGATGCCAGTCGATCAGGGGGGATCCTCTGAATGTTGAACGACCCGAAATTGGTCTACATACGCTTGGACAAGATACCTCTGCCGATCCCCGGGAATATCTTTCACTGTGAACATCTCATCCACCTGGCCCCTCCTCCAAGAGCCATTTATCGGCCGCCATATCGGTACCCCTCCAGCGTCGAGGGCTCCTCCGAGTGTCCCTTCCGTAATCCAGCTCGGGCAAGCTTTCTGGCCGCGCGAGTCGACTCCATAATTAATGGATGGAAGTAATTAAGAAGCGGGAATCTCCCGCGGGTAGTCTCGGCCGTAACGCGCGGCCGTGTCCCGGCGAGCGTACGTGCCCCGCCGCGCCGTTTCGCGCCCGTTCCACCGCGTACTCGCGTTTCCCCAGCGGCGAGAAACTTTCGTTCGCGAGTCTGCACGCGACGAATGCACCTATTGAAATGAGGTGATGCGGTAAGGGCAGAGACAAGCACGGGATCCAACGGAATTTATTAAACGTCGAGAACGGGGCACCCCGGGCCACCCCGGGCCACCCCGGGCCACCCCGGGCCACACTCCGGGCCTCGACGGAGTAGCGGAGTCTTGTCTCGACCGAGCGAGCGTCTTCGAAGGCCTCGGTTCGCGCCCGAGCCGGAGGAGGTAGAAGGCGGAATCGAGAACGGTTACACGAAGGAGGACGCCGCGCGGCAGTCGGGGCTCCGGCAAATGGAATGCCGTAAATCTCATGTAAATTCGGGCCACCGCTTGATTTGCAAGCACAATGCCAGACAATCGTACGGTCTCCGCATCGAGCGGCCGGATGCGGAGTCTGTTAGTTTCTCCGGCCTCTCTCTGGTTAACTTCTCTCCCGTAGACCGGTCGTCCCTCTCTCGTCCCTCTCTCGTCCCTCGGTCTAGCGATACTCCATCGTTCCTACCCCCGTTGCATCTCCTGCATCGCCTCCTACGAAAACGCGACTCCGAGCGCTTTAACGACCAGCAGCTTCTATCCCATTTGTCTGTTCCTCTCTACTAGAGATTCAGATTTCACGTGTACGACTTGTACACGTGTATACGTGTAGTTCATACATCCGTGTTCTAATCCGTGTACTTCTTAATACACGGATACACGGGTATTGAAATACACGTGTACACGTGTACAGAAATTCACGGGTCGTAGTATCCGTGTACCCGTGTACCCGTGTACTGAAATTCACGGGTACACGTGTATCGAAATATACGGATTCACGTGTATTAAGATATCCATATTTAATTTTTTAACTAAATATCCGAATGTTTAGATTTTACGCAAATAGTTTGCGATAGGTAGGTACAAACATAATTTACTAGGTTGCAAATGAAAATAAAAAACATCATGACGAAGTTACCGACAACAACGATATTAACATTCAATTTGAAACGTATATGGCCGAGCCACAATTACGCTTCGACTTGGATCCATTTGACTGGTGGAAGGCTAGGACAAATAAATACCCGGTGATTTCACATGTTGCCAAAAAATATTTAACTATTCCAGCAACCTCGGCAATGTCGGAAAGATGTTTTTCGTGTGCTGGAAGCATTGTAACAAAAAAAAAGAAACCGTTTACTCCCAGAGAATGTTAACACGTTAGTATTCTTACACCAAAATAAAAAATTAATAGATTAAACTTTATTAAACAAAATCATGATATTTTTTATTTTCATCTGCAACCTAGTAGGGTAATTCCGGGAGACGCAGTCGAGCTGGAGAGTTGGTCGAGTTGCTATATTCAGACTCTACATCTATGTATATGTAAAAATGTGTTAAGGTTCAGAACAATTAATTCTCTAGAAATCAACTGTTTCGACCAAGTCTCCAGCCCGAATGCGTCTCCCGGAATTACCATAAATTATGTTTGTACCTACCTATTACAAACTATTTGCGTAAAATCTAAACATTCGGATATTTAGTTAAAAAACTAAATATGGATATCTTAATACACGTGAAACCGTATATTTCGATACACGTGTATCCGTGAATTTCGGTACACGGGTACACGGATACTACGATCCGTGAATTTCGATACACGTGTACACGTGTATTTCAATACCCGTGTATCCGTGTATTAAGAAGTAAACGGATTTGAACACGGATATTTTTACGACACGTGTACGCGTGTACACGTGTATCTTCAATACACGTTCTACGCCGGGATCTCTACTCTCTACGCTACGCGTTATATACCCGTCACTGCTGCCTCCCCCTTTCGCCCCATTTTTCCCGGTCCCGCTGTCCACGAGATATTTTCCGCGGATAAAGAGGGGGGGGGGGGGGGCAGTCCTGTTCGCGGCGCGATTTACTGGCGAAATCGCCGCTCGTAAAACCGCCGCGTGTTAACGCAATGGAAAGCCAGAGGTCCACCGAGGGTACATGTGTCCGCGGATGGTGACGTACTCGCGGCGAAAGCGGCCACCGCGAACCACCCACCGTCGGAATGCCAACCAGTAATTCACGTTCACCCCCACTTCAATGGATACCTGCTGCTTCCCGCGGACAGTGGAGGAGGAATGGCCCGGAATTTTCGCCAGTGTCATCCTCGTGCGTCACGGTTGCTCTGTTCGCGCCGAGATGCCCGCTCTAACCTCGCTCAAATCCTAGTATTTTGCGGTAGAATTTATGGCCGTCCAGTGAATATAGGTACCTTCATACAACTCTTAGGAATTGGTTTCGTAGTTCCTGTAAGTCCGAGAGCCACGGAAGGAGTAGGCCTCGGGCGATGGGACTCACGAACCCGCGATCTTTCGGTCATATCGGCGCTACCAACCAGCCGCCTTAACAACGTCGCCCAACTCCCTCTTAAGGCGGTAGACTAAAATGACGGCCCGAAAAGGTAGGTAGGTAATATTCTGATGCAAACTGTCCGGCAGCTAATCAGCCGATTAAATTGCGATTCAGCACTTGATTTTGGCATATTGTAAAGCATTAAAAACCATTATAAAAATTAAGAAATTATGTCACGAGGTGGCTCCGAACTGATGGTCTTTCGTAAACGGTGTACCTCCTAACTCCAATTTCGTTTGTCTAAAACCAAAAAAAAGAAAGCAGAAAAAAACAAAAGTTGTCAATTGAATTAATAAAGTATGTTGTTATTGTATGTATGTTTAAGTGAAATAGGTTAAGGTGAGAGTAATTGGTTAGGTGGCAGTAATTGGGTCCTTTACCCTAAGGGCCTAAGCAGTCAAAAAATCGATTTTTCTTATTGCATTTTCCGAAAGTACTATCTTTTCTGAAAAAAATGCCGCTTGGTTTGTATTAAAATTCGCAAAATCGTTGATTTGGAAGTTAAAAAGAAGAACGTTAAAATGTTTACCAGTCAGCACCGCCCTTTCCAACGCACTTGTATATTTCATAGTAACTTTTTCCAATCTGTATGATAATAATAAACATTGGGTAAAAGGATACATCTGCATTTGCTTTCATTTTTTTTTTCAAATGCATTAAAAAGAAAGTGGCTTTTTCACGGAAAACGACTGCCTAAGTAGTCCATTTAATGTATGTTTTCCTGTACCCATCTGGACGAAGCGCGAAGAAATTCAAACCCGATTTTCTCGAAAACGAAACGCGATATGAAAAAAAGTTACCGTTTCTTTTCGACTTATAACATGTAGATGAGTCGAGAAGAAGCAGTAAATTTGTTTGATATTGCCCTTCAATTTCGAGAAAATCGACTTTGAAATTGTTGACGTTGCGTGCAGTCGCGTATAAGGGTTCCTGATCCCGTAATACCCAGCGTGTCAAACACCCCGTTCCCTACGTCACCAGACCGATCAATTGTCTTGTCAAAAGTTTTCTCCAGGCTTCTCAGGTTTAAAGGAGCTCGTTGCCAGTAGGTAGCTCGTTCGTCTATCAATATTCAATGTTCAATATTCATCGAGCGATCAACCGTTTCCGCGGACTCAAAAGACCCTCGATTCCCCGCAGTAGGTAGCTTTTGATCAATCAATCATCTTGCATTCGCGATGAGAGGCGAGAAAAAGGCGCGATTCCTTGTTCCGCGTCGCGCGGAGAGAAAGCGCGCAACGATCGGGGCGTCGTGGCGCGAGAAATAAACGAGCCGGTATACATATCGCGAGCTTTGCCGAGGAAAGTTTGGCCGAAGACATGCGCACCGCCGCGCTCGCCCCGTCTCGCTCGCTACGCCACGGAATCGCGAGCGAGATGGAAGCGGAGCGCGCCGCGCTCGCACTTAACCGCCGGCTAGCAAGGTGCCAGCAGGTAGCTTCCGCGCTGTTTCGCTTCGTCCTCGTTGCGTTCCGTTGCGTTCCGTTCCGTTCCGTTCCGTTCCGTTCCGCTCCGGCCAGCTTCAGCTCGCGAACATCGTAGCAAGCGGATTCTCGCGAGTCAGCGTGGCGAGAGCCTGGCGAGCGAGCGCAGTGCGGTTCCCGCGCTTCTCCCCTTTGTTCGTCATGACGAACGCGGGATCGAGGACGACCCAGGCCTCGAGAACACGGTTCTCGGCCAGGCCGCGCCGCGCTCACACGTGAACAAGGCAAGGCGCGCGCTCTCAGGCCGAGCTCCACTTGTCCCCTCGTATTTACTGTTCGAAGTCGACGTGTCAACAATTTGTGGGCCGTACAGTGGCAGCGTCAGCAGGCTTGTTGCAAAAGGAGAACGATTTCGAGC
This sequence comes from Andrena marginata, assembly GCA_963932335.1. Taxonomy (NCBI): domain Eukaryota; kingdom Metazoa; phylum Arthropoda; class Insecta; order Hymenoptera; family Andrenidae; genus Andrena; species Andrena marginata. Next base: position 45,597,691 of record OZ010661.1, read on the forward strand.
GTTCCACGACCGCGCCGTGCCTGGAGAACCGTGGCGATACTGTGCACCAGCGCACGTTTACTACAACGCGAAGAGAGAGTGCCGTGTTGTTTTCTGGTGGGCGTAGACTCAGAGGAACTTTAACGCTCGCCCTGAGGAGCCAGTGGACCGACACCGAGGATGACAAGTCGCGTGGAGAGGAGCCTCTGTTGGAGGTTGGTCGGGCTGCTGGGAGCCATTGGTGAGTCTATTCACGAGATTCTTTTTGGTCCTTCGCATGTAGGTTGGCCTTTGCGCTGTTGGGTTCGCTGACCCCGCGGTCCACTCTCGCGCGCGTGCCCGTCGTTAGGCTTCCGCGAAGCGTCGTTCCTCTGCACGCTCGATCGCCAAGCCGAGCCGAGCCGAGCCGAGCCGAGCCGAGCCGAGCCGAGCCGAGCCGAGCCGAGCGTATCCGGCTCAACAGGTTCCTTCGGCCGTGTCGTCGGTCCCCGCGAGCTGAAAAGCGGAGCAGCCCGCTCTCGGGAAGAGCACCGCTCGAGGACACTGGCGAGGACTCTCCACCTAAAGTCAATTCCTCCGGAGCGTCTCGCTATGCAGCCTCTCGGCTGAGGAGAGCTCGGCGGGGAGAAGGGGGGAACGGAGGCGGGGGAATAAGAGGGGAAAAAAGGAGACGGGCTGCTAGGAGGAAAGCGAAAGGGTAGTGTTGGGTCGCGGCCAAACCGCGTGGATAAAGTCCGAGTTTACGAGTCGAGAGACGCCGGCGGCGCGGTGGATTATCGGAAAGCTCACTTCACTCTCCACCTTTTCTTCCATGTCTCGTTTGAACGCATCCTTGGCGTGCGAGCCGCGCGGATCTTCTGTACAGGGGCACGTATGTATACGTAGGAGCATACCTAGGTTGCGGGAATGCTGCCTCGTCAGGAATTCGCGTTCTCGGCAAAGCGGATTTGCCCGCGAATCGTCACTGCTCCACGCTCCACGGGTTTCCTCGTAACCTAAATAACCCGATTTTGTATGGCTCCCCGCTTCTTTTAGGATCCTCGCCCCGACGAATCGCAAGAATCCCCCGGTCCCTGACAGCGTTCGGAAGTTGGAAGAGAAAAGCCGAGACACCATCGCGATCAGGCGCGATACGAAAAGTCTCTTAAATCCGACGCACGGCTGGGTTTGACGATTTACGCGATTTACGTGGGCACCCGTTCATCGCACTGATCCGCGAATAAATTCCCATTCCCATTCCCGGCGTCCCAATGGCAGCCTCGGTATCGCCGGCGAACTCTCCCGGCTTTTCCAGCCGAGAGGACCGGGGTTTCAAGCAGTTCCTGAAGCGGGAGGAACGGCAAACGGGAAGACGGGACGAGACCTCTCTTGCTTACGATCCTCGTTCGCTGGAGACGTTGACGGACGGTTGGGTATACGATCTGAAAATCGTGTATGGAACGTGTGTAGGTAGACGCGAAAGGGAAACGAACCGCGGGATAACTCGACGGCACGCATTAGCCTGATTAAAAGCCGGCCAGCCAGTCGAGATCTTTGGTGTTTAATGCGTTTCCAGGGGAGAGGAAGGTCGCGGGTCCGCGGGTCCGCGGGGCGGCACGCGTTCCACCCACCCCGCGTGCTCGGTCCTCTCGTGCGCGCATCGGTAATTCGATGTTTAAGCCACGGCGGAATCTTGCACGGAGAGCTACACAGGGTAGAAGTTTCTTAGCGTTGCTCCGAGTCGAGGAAGCTACATGTCTCCCCGACGCGACGCGTACGTAAAGGGAGATTTACCGAGGTTTACAGAAGCTCGAAGTAAATTCTTATCCAGACGCTTTCGCTCATATTTTATTTACGATTACATGTTACGATTACATCATTCACGCGCGTATCGGCAAAGATCTACGTATTTTCATTTACACGCCGGAATATAGCGGGAGCGTGTCAGAAGCAGCCCGTAAAAGGCGCCGAGCCTCGAGGTGCCGGGACACGTTGCCTATAAATTAGCTTGGCCCGTATCATATAGCCAGCTCGTATAAATCGTTTTCGGATTAATGCGGGGACGCTATTATAGCCACGGGAAAATAATTACCAAGCGAACTTTAGTTGATCATATACCTAACACCGCGGCTGCGACGGTGTCGTATCCGTTACGCCGTAAACGGGATAGTGCGAATAATACCAATTAACAAATATCAAGGGAAAATTATCGTATGGCATCGTAAACGGGCGACGCTTGCCGTATTTACCATCATAAACCGGCCTCTATCATCACCTCTAACATTCAGGGCAATCTGTAAGAGACATCTTCGATAGCTGGGGACCCACAGGGGTGGTGGGTGTCCCCCTTTCCATTCGGCCGTTTGCAAGTCCCAAGGCCCACCACCCTCGCGGTCGCAGCGACAATCGCCGGGCTACTTCGTGCCACGGCGTCCCAGTCTCCACGAGAGGGAGGAGTGGGAAAAATAGCATAGAAAAAAAAGAGGGCCGAGCGGACCATCGCATCGAATCTCTCGTTCAACGGGAACGACGGAACAAACAGCTGGCGATTTTAAAGGGTCTCGTTTCGCGAGCGCCGTTAATCCAACTGCCGCGGCAAATCGACGGCCACGGTTGGAAAAGCGATATCGGAGAGAGACCGGCGGCTGCCCGATGGAAAAAACGATCGTCCGGAAAAATCCAGCTCCCTGCGATGTCCCTCCCTCTTCCTCCCCCTTCGGTCGTCGGCCGAACGAGGCGAATTTCCAGCTCGTCGTTCGCGACTTCATTTCAGGTGGATCGCGAATCTCGGCTGAAATCGCGAGTAGGTCCAGGAAATTCGCCCAGGCCGTCGCCGTCGCCCTCGCCCTCGCGCGGGGAAGGGGGGTGGTCGGCTCGGCAAAGGCGTTAGACGGCTAAACGGTTAGCCGTGGCAACCGAGCAATACGGTAAGTGCTAAATTAAATTCAGCGGAACGAGCGAGCGGCCGCGCGCTCAATCGAGAGGCGAAACAGGCGGCGCGCGGAAGAAAAAGAACGGGGATGGCGTGCGGGATCCCGGTCTCTGGCGCAGCGCAGGGGGACAAAAGAGGGGGAAAAAATACGCGGATTTCGCCGCGCGAAAATTAGTTTTCCCGTTAATTGGACCGAGGGTGCCGCGGCAAGTCTCCATCCCGCGTAATTGGATTCGTATACGCGTATCCCTCGTGTTCTTTTCGCGGCCAAAGCCAACCGGCCCCTCGTTGTCCGATTTCCGGCTCGTTTGTGCACCTACTCCCGCCTCTTTCTTCCACGCTCGATCGTTTATCCGGGAGATACGTTGTAATTCGGAGCGCGGGTGGACCGATTCCAGTGCCAGCCTGCCGTAGAGAGATAGAGCGAGAGCGAGAGAGGGAGAGGGAGAGGGAGAGGGAGAGGGAGAGGGAGAGGGCAGCTCGCGCGGGCTGAATCTACCAAGGCAGATGGATCTCTTTGGCAGCGATGAGATGAAGTAGCTATATCGCAAGTAGGTTCGAATCTGATTGGATAGTTTCGAACAGTTCATGAGTACCTGGGAAAAGAAAGACAAGAATTTTAAGTAGGCTCGAACCTCGACGAGATAGGCAAGGCGAGACGTTAAGGTTACTTTCAAGTGTAATCAAACACTGACCAAGTAGATTCGAACCTAGGAGTTTTCGATTCTGTGCAATTCTGTGATTTGCCTTTTGTCTTTCGGGGTTCAAATAACTACTACTTATACGAGATTCGATTCTTTCAAACATCAAAGTAAGTAGTTACAAGTACACTCTTGAACTCTGGAGGTACTCTTTCCGAGGTTCGAAAGCAACTTGTATAACCCATGTATTGTAGTATTGGAAGTAGGTACGTAGAACGGAACGTCAGCTGGTATGAATACCTAGTATTCGAATCCCTTGGCGTGAAAGTTTTGTATTGGAATTGACTCGGTTTCGTGCGTGTATATATTTCGATCTTGATCCCATCCCTTGAGTCTCTGCCTGCGCCCCCTCCCTACGCATTTCCAGTGATTTAAGTAGCCCGTGTCGAGACGATGGGGTTACACAGCGGGCGCATGCACCACCACCATCGCCCACCGGGGCAAGGCTACGAAAATACCCACTGGCCGACGGCCAACTCGCTGCCTCCTCCGCCCTTTCGCGAGACACTCTCCGCCTAGGCTCGATACGCGCACCGCACCGCGACATACCAGCTACGGTACGTATCGCGCCGCTATTTATGGAGCCCCGTTTTGTGGATTTATCGGTATCGAGCGGTCCAGCGGCTGTCTCGCGACTTCGATCGATGCCACCCCGCCGCCCCGCCGCCCCGCCGCCGTACCTACGTTTCACTATCGCGATCTGCAGATCGGTGGGTGCGGGATCCAATCGGAAGGGCTTTCACACCGTTGTAACAAGTCGGAGATGCTCTCGATATCCTCCCCGCTTTCGAAGCGCGCGCGTTAGGAATAGCGAGAAGGAGGGTGGAACGAAGAAGACACGTATCCTCTTTCGTGGGACTCTTGGTCATTCTCAAGGATTTCGAGCGTCTAGAGGCGGCTGAAACGGGTAAGCGATGCATCCAGCTGGCTCGCGATCGCCGTCCATCACGGGGTACACAGTTACAAACCTCTCGCCGGCCATCGACCATCGAGCGTTTTCCCCGCGTGGCGAGCTTTCAGCGGCTGCGAAAGGGCTGAGCTTACGCGTTCTAGAATCGCGCCGGCCGGCCGCGCTGAGCCGCCCCGCTCGAGTGGGTATCACGCGATTCCGCAATCATACGCGGTGGGTAGGGTAACATGCACCCGTCCGCTTATCGGTAGCTGCAAAGTGAAATTATTCCACGTGAACCCTTGTCGCCGATACGCGCGCGTGTCGCGAGGGAGGCCAGGCCAGGCCAGGCCAGCCCCGCGTGCACGACACATCGCCGCGCCTACTGTTTCGCCCTGGTGGTGGCCAGCGTTTCGCGAAACGCTTCGGATTCTCCTCAACCGGGTCCACCCTCCCGACGCTCTTCGCCGGCGAAGGCCTCGCTTCGACATGCCCCGGCGACCGAGCGCGCGAACGCCACCCGGAACAAGGGTTTTCGCTGCTCGTTAGCACTTGTCGATTTTCCAGCGATACCCCCGCTACGACTTGAAGTCGGGCACCCGCTACGCTAATGTCTGACCTGGGCTCCCGGTGCACCATGCTAACAGCGCGAACGGGCTCCAATTCGGGGTCACCGCGGAAACATCAGGGCTCTTGTGTCGCGAGCACCAGACATGGAAACGCGAATTTAAAAACGCGACAGGGCCTGCATACCTACGACATACCTGCGCCACGACGCACGTCCGCGTCGCATGGAATCTATGTATAATAGTATTGGCTATACAGGATGTTCCAAAAATGCTGCGGTTCCTTGAAAGGGCTGACTCAGGGCTTTTTTTTCCTTTGCGAAAATGCTCTCCGAGGTTTCGTTAACGAGATATTAACAAAAAGCACCGAGCAATCAGGGCGCGCGCCTTTCGCCCGAGCTCCCGCGGTAGGCGGCTGCGCTTGTACCAGCTTTCTTTAAACTACATTATTAAATAATAATTATTCGAAGCGAGAGGACAAGAAATACGTAAATTTCGTTTTTAAATAACGCATGGACGAAAAGGTAATGTAACAGAAAATGTACGACAAGTGATCGTAATTCCTTATTCAGATAAAAATCCGTAGTTTAATAACGGCCAACATAACTAAATTTCAAAAATAATATTAGGTGTACAAATAAATTCTTTCCGACTGGATTTACATAATCACTAGGTACAAAGCTACCGACTTTCTATCGCAGTGGTATTCGTAAGCTGCCAGAAAAAGTGACTCAGTTGTTTTCATATTTTTTAAATCAAACTGTTATTTGACCCGAAAATGGGAAAGAATTTATTTCTACACCTAATAATCACCAATAAATTAAATAGAACTCACCCATTCGGACATTCCTTTCCTTCCTTTTCGGAAACCTGTGTCACTGAGTCACTATACCGATCCTGGTCATCGGTGAACGAAAAGATTTATGGTAGGGTAGCGCCCAGTGCTGAGCTGATCGCAGGTACATACGACACCACCCGAACTAAACGGTCGCTACTTCAAGTGCGTTCGGATCGATGTACCGAATATTCACTTCACTGCACGGCTACTAACACTGATCGCTTCATTTATTTTCCATGGAACGCGTTGTTTGAATTTCAAGTTCCAACACGTTGTTGGAAATGAATTTTCACTTGGCGTTCGGAGCCGTGGATATTCCCTCGCAAATACTCGCGCAGCAGCACTTGCGTCTCCGTTCTTCGGGGACATTTCTGCGACGTGATTGCTAGCTGACTGACAAGATATTTTCCAACCAACTTTCTCTACCCCCAAATAGTTTCTCTCGTTCCATTATGAGTTAACTCCCACCAGGCCAAGAGGCTTCCGACAAAAAGAAGCCAACACATTTGCGAAACACACGTGCTTCGCAGAAGTGCAACGAACGAACGCGTTCCTCCCCGTTGGAAGACGTTCAACGCTAACGAGGGATCGAGGCATCCCCGATAGCCCGACGTTCTCTGGGTAATTAGACGCCTTTCGCGAGGCTTGCAGGTTCACGGATCGATCCATCGTGCGGCGGTAAATCACGGCCCTGGAAGAAGCGCGGGAATCGAGATCGAAAGATCGAAAGGACCCCGTATATCTGGTATCCGCCTGGCGGCGGAGACGAGGCTCTTGGTGGTCGGCGAAGGAGCCCCGAGGTTGTTGGAGGGAGGCTGGAACGACCCGACTGTTCCGGACGAACGGAAAGCTCGTTTCCACGAAGCCGTTTCGCGCGGGCCGGCGACGCCGAGCGCGCTAATAATATCGTCGTAAAAGTGGAGAACACCGCGACCAGGGGACGACGGTCGCCGGCGTGGTGCGGCGCGGCGATCCGATCGATAGTAGACCTGGTCAACGGTTACGAGGGCACTCTTCTCCGTGCACACGGCTCGCGGAAACAAACCAACAAGGTGGAATTGCGGACGATCAAGCGTTTTCGGGGGACTGGAACTATTGCAAGGCGAGAGGGCCGCGAGAGAACCGGACGAACCCTCGAACGATCGGGGTAATCCAGCTTTAGAGTGGCCGTTCATCTTCTTCCTCTCGCTGCAACGCCCCACGGGGAGGGTATTTTCCGCGTTTAGTTATTTAGTTATTTACAGACAGGATTAGTGGCGCGGCTTACGAATCTGGTGAAATAATAATGGAATCGTAAACGGTACGAAATGTCATAGCGGGGAGAGGCATTTAAGGGATCTTTCCGAGTCGAATCGCATCAGCTGTTCGCGGAATTAGGAATTTTTCGAGTAATACACAGTCAGGAAACTGCCGGTCGACAGTCATGGGACAAAAGGGACACCCAGTATGGTCATTAATAATTTTAAGCAAGAAGGTGACATGACGGCACGACCCAGCCCGCGCAGCTCTCAAGTTTGCATGTGGACGTAGTTTAGCGCGGCATCATAATCATCATCCGCCTCTGTCCATCCGACCGCCCGAAATATGAGAAATAAAGCACAGTACGTAATTCGCGTCGCAGGCTTTCAGACCAAGCACCGCGTGGCGTTTATTTGCTGTAGCGTAGGGACCATGCGACGATAGCATATTTCAGCGACGAACGTCCGACGGAATTGCGCGAAATTAACATAACGTGGGAATTCGCGGAGTCTGGCGGGAGTGCGTTTAATAATGCCTAAAGATTTGGTCGATTTAGCATTAACGTAGGGGGGGGGGGGAGGCGAGAGGGATTGGAAGTCGGAGCTGAATCGCCCGCTCGGTGGTCGGGGATAAGCAAGTGGCATTGTCGGGGGAGCGACGGAAATCGATGGGCGGCGATCGTCGCACACGAATCCCCGAATGTTGTACCCGCGCGAGAGTATTGAAATTGAGTAGGTAAACTGTGTGTCGCGGGAAGCAGCAAAGTTTGTTCGCTTTGAGGAATAATTTAAGATCGTCGGCGCAAGGCAAGGCAAGCCCGCAGCGCGAGGGAGGAGAGAGATCGCTAACAGGGTCACTTATGAATCTAATAAATAGTAATGGAGCCAAATGCGAGCCTTGGGGAAGACCGGGAGGAGCGTTAATAATGTCTGATAGGTGGCCGCGAGCGGTGGGCTGATCGAGGCCTGTCACTCGACAATCCTACCGCCACGATTCTCTATGCGGAAACTGCTACGCGGACCGAGAGCGGCCGCCGTGTAATCTCGCGGAGAAGGCGAGCAGACAAACAGTGGGGAACGATATTATTCGGTCGCGGCGCTATTTTTTCAGGGGAGCGAGTGAAAAAAGTGGCGCGCAGCTCGGAGCTAATGCTATTATGCCGGAGTTAAATTTAGCCGCGTAGGGCCGAGGAAAGCCAGACCCAGCTCCTCCCACCCTCCTGCTCAGCTATTCAAATTTCTTCCAGTCGCGTTATCTGAGCGGGCGCCCAGCCCCCGTGTCGAACCGGGATCGACGATCGACGAGGGCGCGGCTAGCAAAGGGGATCTTAAGGGGTTGCTTAAGAAGCGATAAGTTTCACGGCTCCCCGGAGAATCGGTGTTTCTCCAACGCCGTCCGCGACCCCCATTAAGGGGATACGCCGATATTATGCAAATATCGTATAGGTAAGCGCGGCCAAGAAGTAATGTAACGTCGTCTGGCCCCATCTAGATCGCCCCGCGTGGCCCTTTTCGACCCGACTGCGCTTCAGAGGGATCTGCCAGAGCTATCGCGGTTACGTCCCGTGCACCCGCCGATTCTTCTGCTCGCCCGACTTCCACATCGCCTCTCGCGACAACCGCCACGACGTTTCCGATCGAATTTCGATTCCAGTCACCTTCCATTTCCCCCTTCGGAACGGGACAGCGAAGCCCGGCCCGAGTGGACGAGCCATCCAAGCCGTACACAGTGGTCGGGATAGGGGTTATTAGTGGCATTCCTGTATAAACTTAAAAAAAAAAAAAACAGAACAAATTATCCCCCTATAATGAATTATAATTGAATATATCGTACGTTTATTTAATGTTTCTTTTTTCAATTTTTATAACTTAATTGTTATTAAAAAAATTGAAAACTCTTTAGTTAGTAGTTTATTTGATGCTCTTTAAGTCATTTAAATCGCACGTTCGGGAAACTCTTCGTTTCCGAGTTATAAGAAAAAGTCAAATAGTATTATTAGAAATTCTGACGAAATCTACATTATAATTAAACATTATTATTCATTTATTATAAATTTATTCAACGGACCAGAGCCCAATATATACATAAATATCTGTAAAAACCCCTTGGGTTTTTAGGTACGTAAAACGACGTACCTAACGCTGACAGTTTTAAACAGTAATAATTTGAAGAGTTGACTGAAGGGGTAAATGATTTTTGCATGATTCTGTAAAGCAAGGTGTGCTGAAAATATTCCAATTGGTTAGAACGTGGGACTCGATGGGACTTGAAAGATATTCCTTGTGAATTCTAAAGTAATTTCACAATTTTCTTTAATTCGTCGAGCAATACTTTTTTAATACATTATGACCAGTGATATTTAGGATATTTAATTGACGACGTTAATTCTTATTAGGCAACGCAAAAGAATGCCAGTCATTCTAAAAACGGCAGAGAGAAAATATTTAAACAGGGCCGTCATGGCATCTCTGAGAAGGAAACAGTTTCTTTTAGTGAAAAAGGCTATCTTTAAAATGTTCAACTTTATATGTTGGTCCCAGATCGTTAGGATGTTGATTAAATTTTATTAATATTTTCAGTTTCAAGGCTGACGGACATTTAGGAAGTAGGTAGTACGCATTCATTAGATTTCGATAGAAGAAAGTGGATTTTTCGGTCGAATGTCCCCTACTACTTATTGTTAGATACCCCTAGTCCGACCACTGTGCGGCGCGGCGGGTCTTGGTCTCGCTCCGAGACGTTAACGACGGGGAAGGGTGCCTGGCGCACTGGTAAGAAAATGAAATGTTCGGCCTTAATTAAGGCAGCGAAAGCGAGGGAAAGGGCCAAGGGCGATGGTTTGGCGGAACGGTTTTCGAGGAAAACGGGCGACCGCTTTCCAGCGTCGCGGGTGGATCCCCCGTGGTGGCGCACGCTAGGAGCGCCTGTGCACTCGGCAAGAACGATTGGCGTTTGCGCGCGGTTCAGTGATCCTGGTTCAATCTCCAGGCAAATTGAATTCTTTTTAAAGATCAAAGAGCACGATATATACCTACCTATAAGCGGTGTAGGTAAGCTACGCTGCAGGACGCTACCCTCCAACCATCCCTGGCCGCGTTATCGACTTGCACACGGCCAGGAATTCGTTTTTCTGTGCGAAACGGCGGATCGAGGATCCGACTCGCGACGATCCGGGCGGGTGGTATTAAAAAAAATGCCAGAAAGGCAGCCGGAGGATCGTTTCCCTTCCCCCAGCCGCGATTTTCTGACCCCGTTCGAGACCGAGCGGGATTATTAGCGTCTACGAACTCCCTTGCCTCGTGTCTCTTAAAGTAGGCGAACCTCTGCCAATGATTTCTCATATAGTCCCCGCCACACTGTTCCAATATCCTCACCACTTTCAATTCTCCATTCAAGCCTCGTTCAGTAGCAAGCGAACTCACAATCATCCCCACCGCAATTCCGACTCATTCAAGTCCCTTCCAACACGTATGTATCTCGCGATCTCTGTGAGCCCGCGAATACAAACGCCATCTTCGGTATGTTTAACTCCGATGGGAAGCTAAAACGTCTACGTCTCTGTTTACCTTTATCGTCGAACTGAAGCTTCCGCCAGCCCCCGACCCAACCACCCGTCAACCGGGAGGGCTCCCGAAAATAACTTTCGCGCCGTCGCGTCGACGCAATAAGCCGGTGACGCGGCGGGCGCGACGACAACGAGGAGATCCACGTTCGCTCGGCAACGGAACGAAGAGAAAAAGAGCAACGAGCTTCGCTTGACTGTTCGCAAGTGCGCGTTTCCTACGGTGCCATTAACCTAAACGGCCCGTTCTCACGGACCCCCGTCGACGCTCGGGTTAGCGTCGGGTCACACGTACACGCGCGTGCACACGCGTGCACACGCGTGCACACGCGTCTTCCTTCGTCCGTCTGGGCGTTGTCGACGTCGTCGACGTCGTCGACGTCATCGACGAGCCCTGTCAAAACGTTCTGCAAACGGCCCCCGATGGCCCACGTCCGGCGAAAGAACTGCCCGCGCGGCGAGATTTACGAGACGACGGAGGTCACGCGTCAGCTTGTTGGCACCGCTCCCGGATATAAATTATACACGCTGGTCGCTTTGCATCGCCGTTTTTTCCCCCGGCTGGTCTCGCAGTCTCGTGCACGGCGACGGGGACCGTTCGCCCGTTGGCCAGCTCGCACGGGTGACCCGAATACGCCGCGGGTCCTCCGCGATCCACGATCCGCGGTCCGCGATCCCCCGGCTAGTACCGTAACTTCCATCGCATCGGGGTCATCGTTCGAATCGCGCGGGAACGGGAGCGAGAAGGACGGAGGACGCGGCAAAGAGAGAGAGAGAGAGAGAGAGAGAGAGAGAGAGAGAGAGAGAGAGAGACGGGCCGAGAGTTTTGTTTTTAGGAATTACGAGGCAACGAGCTCGCAACGGCGACCGGCTGACGGAGAATGGCCGGCACGTTTTCAATTAAGCCCATAATTACGAATTCGATGGGAATATGGCTGGGTGGGCTATATGTGCGGCGTGTGCACGCTCGTCGACGTAATTAGAGCCTCGATATTTATGCCCGAACATTAACCGAGCCGTCCTCTCGCCAGGCTCCCGCGGTGCCACACGCCTCGATGCACTCGCGGCATCGGGGATCACGCGCGTCTCGCCCCTCGGACGCGGCGAATTTCATATCCAATTTCGCTTTTTATCTGCGTCACCGATATTCAGGATACTTTTCGATAGCTATTCGAAGATAACGGGGTAGCGCGGCGAGCCGTTCACGACCGAACGGGACGAGCGGACGAGCGACTCGGGCGCGCATCTGCCGAGCACGTGTAACGCGAGAACGCGAAGCATCTAGGAACCGGAAGTAAGAACGCCGTGGGACGCTTTCAGAACCGTTCGAGGGTTTTCTCAATACATACGTGGTTCCGTATTTATGGCTCAGTGGCAAACATGAGAATGCTACCTAGTGTATTTTGTAGAATTAAGGCCGTCGTTAAAAAAACTATTTTTTTACATATATTAAACGTCGTAACTGAAAAACTGACAAAAAGCTGCACTCCTCTTGTCGCGACACTGTCTAAGGAGTGTGACTAGGTCCATAAGAATCAATTATTTATAAACTTTTCTCTTCGTACCGCCGCGCTTCGCCAAAATGCGCGCGGTGGAATAGGTAGTCAAAATTAAACATTCGCCAATAGTGAATAGTTTCCCCTTTGGGGAATATATTTTTTTAAAATACCTACGCATAAGTGACTAAGAAATCCTGAAAATTATACCTGCAATGGGCCTACCTTACTAATGTTATTCAGGCGTCCGCGAGAAACGGTATATGTACCTAATCCTCTTATTTCCGAATAATTGGCTAAAACCTGGCATCTGTATGTTTTTTTCTGGTGCTTTGTGAAAAAAAGTTTCCTAAGGTATTAAATATTTCTTTCTGGGCCTCTACACCTACCTAGAGCAACATAGAAATTCAACGATCTTCACATTGACTGCTCGACCGTGTTCGAATAAAGTTGTAAGTGTTTTCGTCGTGTTTCCCTATGTTATGTTCGAAGTCGCCAATTTAAAAAGTCTCCGCCCTTTCCTTTTTCAGTTATCTCCAAACAAACCGATTTATTATTAAGAGAACTACCTTAGGAAACTTTTTTACACAAAAAATAATAGCATATTCGGATTCAGCACCACAAAACACATACAGATCTTATTCTTAAATAAGAGGATTTTGCCGCTTCTCGCGTACGCCTCAATAACACGAGTAAAATAGGCCCATTGCAGATAAAATTTCTTCAGGATTTCTTAGTTACAACGAGCACTTTCAATACATATATTCCAAATCGAAAAGCTACATTCACTGTAAGTGATTCTTTGCTTGTCGGCAAACCGGTTTCCCGATAAGTCGCGAGAAATACCCTCAAATTTTTATCGGTAATTCGCCAAAATTTTACCGGTAATTCGATAAATTACGTATAGCAATACAACGCAAATATTTGTTCATTAATTCCGTCGACATCTACCATGCTATCAGTGAAAAAGGACTCTAATTACCAATAAAGACGGAAACCGAAGAATCATATGAAGAATCAACTCTGATCCAAAAGAGAACTAAAAATCTGAATCAAGTCATCGAAAGAAATAGATGCATTTTCAAATAGAAAAAGTAAGTCTTGAACGCCAAGTATTTTGAATAAAATATTTATTCGTATTAAAATATTTATTTGTATACAAATATATCCGCTTAATATTATATAATACATTTTTTTCTTTGTATAAATAGCTATTGTTATAATTGGCGCAATTTTTGTATATCATTAAATTTGTAAAGCTATTAATTTACGAGAATGTTTTTAAATGGGATTCTTTTTCATGGGTTAATTAAAATGTCCGCGATATGAAGGATGGAATGTATGAACACAGCCTTTTAGCAGTGTATATGAAGTTGTGTCATCTTAAGCGCAGTTGGAAAGCACTTTTATGTACTTGCAGCTCATTTTCACTTCACATCTTTTTTTTATTTTGTAATTATTATTATTTTCTATTTTTTTATGATTTATTTGATTTCATGTACTTGGCGTAAATTTGTACTTTTTGGAAGTTTTTTATGGAGCTTCTCCTAACTCAACATCGCTTCTGCGCCAGGAGATATTGACGGTGTGCACCGCGCGTGCCAATACTTTCAAATTTGCGAGAACTTTCAATCAGGTCGGATGTAGATACATTGCCTTGTCTCTGCGCTGAGAGAGAAAGAGAGAGAGAGAGAGAGAGAGAGAGAGAGAGAGAGAGAGAGAGAGAGAGCTACTTGGAATACTTTCGTCGATATTCAATCTTAAAGGACTTGGAGGTAAAGTGTTTACAAGAGATTGTAATTACTTCAATTAGAGACACCAGTACCTACTAAAAACGAGACTTGCGCTCGCTTTTATTCTTATATCTGCCAAAACCTCCATCTCAGCAAGGGCAAGCATCCCTTTCCCCCTCGTTTCTCTCATTACCATCCGCCTCGTTCCTGCCACTCGACGATCCTCAGCCGAGCAGCATCATCGCGAGGAAATTCCATTGGCGTCGCGGCGCATAGCTCTAGGAAATCGCGTAAGACGACGCCGCCATCGGAGGAAATCACACGGGCGGGAGAGGGTGATAGCTTTAATTCCCCGATTATCCCGTATTGCCCCTTTAGAGGGTATTACCTATGCAGCCACGCTCGTTGCCTTCTTCGGTCCCCTTTTTAACCTGCCCTCCTCCCACCGTCAACTGCTTCTCGTTCGCCGCGCTAATGGGCGGAACGCAAGCTTTTGTTTCGTCTTCGAATCAAAGGCCGGAACAAATAGAATCCGTCCAGGCTTATCTGGTATCTCGCGTCGGGGGCCACGATATCTCCCACCCCTCTCTTTCCCACCCTTATCCCTCCCTCTCTCTCTCTCTCTCTCTCTCTCTCTTTCTCTTGCTCTCTTTCTTCAGCCGGATGAGTGTTGGCCACGAATCCAGCGGGGACCAGAGATAAACCGCGTAAACGTTGGAGGAAAATTTCTTAAGAGCCTGGCGAGATAGCGTCTCCCTGGCGCGTTCCGCGGCGGAGGGGAGGTTTACGAGGTGGCCTCGCGTACCGCCCGGTAACTAGCCGTGCAATTATCCGTGACAATAGCCGCCGCGACGCGGGCAAACCGTGGGCGCATTGCTGCCAGTCTCCGTCGTCGTCGCGGCTTCCCTATTCCTTTTTCTCTTTCCGTAAACCGGTAATGGAACGGTCTCGTCGCCGCAACGGTTCGCCTCTATCTTGCCGATTCCAGATTGAATTGCTTTTCTGGTTACCATTTGCCCCTCGCTTCCTGCCCCGACGACTCTCATCCTTGCCCCACGTCCCGCGACTCCAGAGGCCGCTGCAGTCCGCGGCGCCCGGATCGTCCGACCACGAGACGTGTCTTTTATATCTATTCTATTTCGCTCGTTCGCCGCGTCTCGATATTGTAGCCTGCAAGGAATATTGCGAGATCGTCAAAGCAATAAGGAGGAGCGACGATAACGGGGTGCGCGTGGTCACCGGGGAACCGATGATTCTGTGTAATTTTCGGGCGATACATGGCGATATATCTAATGTTAGATTGGAAAGTTTACTACACTTTAAGGCTATTACTCGGTAAACTTGTCGAAGAACTGGGACCTCGCCGATTTCGATGAGCTTCAGATATGTTGTAAAACTCGACATTTTGAGTAACTTTTTCCTTTGAAAAAATTGGCGGTCGGCCTTAGTTTCCGAAATATTCGCAGGAAAACTTTGTTGATTTTTTTCGACGCAACGCATTCCAGTTTCCAACTTGTCCCGGGTATTAGTTTGGTTTGGGTTAGATTGGGGGGGGGGGGCGCCCGCTCGCGGGCGCGTAAAGCATGGTAGCGAACCGATATGAGTCGGGGTGTTAACGGACATCCGCAAGTTTCTGGTTGAAATCTCTAAACTCCGATCGGTTCGCTACCACGCGTTACGCGCCCGCAAGCGGGCGCGCGCCCCCCGCCTTATTCTAACCCAAACCAAACTAATACCCGGGACAAGTTGGAAAGTGGAATGCGTTGCGTTGGAATAAATTAAACCGTTGTAATTGAACCGTTTAGTTTACCCGGTATATACGTCGTCTGCCGGTTACAGCGAGGTATATGAAGAAACAGTGGACAAGCGGCAGACCCGCACTGACGCATACGCTGCCACGGTGGCGTACATATATATGCAAAATTCAATGTAGTAGTAGCAAAAGTTTTTCCTCAATATCTCTGAAACTAAGGGCGACCGCCAAAAAGGTTAAAGGGAAATGTTGTTCAAAATAATGACCTTGACAACATATCTGAAGCTCATCGAAATCGGCGAGGTCCCAGTTCTTCGACAAGTTTACCTATTACTCAAACGTGGCAAGCGTCAATGTTTGTCTTGGAGTCGTAGCTAGCAGATTATGGGTGTGAACCACCCAATGTGTATTAAAGACGTCAGTTTCGAGTGAAGAAAAATGCAGGGCTTGAAACGCTTCCGAAAATAACTGTTTCAAACTGTTATACATATATCGGTTCTGACTGAGACAGTTATGGAGAACCGATATTATATCGGTCCCGTAACGGTTATATGTATATCGGTTTTATAACAGTAATGTATCCTATCGGTTACGCATCGGGTATGCGTAGCACGTTCCAAACTATTTACGACCAATGTCACATTTTTTTTTTTTTTAATGGAAATTCGATTTGTCCACAAGTCTTTATATCGCTGGTGTAAGCAAACTAATTCTGACTCGTCTGTGGACTGGCGATCCGTACTATACCGAGGCGTCAAGGCGAATGCGTCTCATCCTTTCGAAGACGGCGAGGGATGTTCAGTCTTGTATTCAATCTCGCGCCGTACATGTTTATACAATATCTGTATCGACGACGGTCCTCGTCGCTTTCCGAGAACCCCTAAGCTATAATCGCAGCGCGACACATCGGCGCCCAAATTCGATACGTCTGATCGTAATGAGACGGCGTAGGTACCTACTCGTTGCACGTGCCGCCACAAGCGTTATGACTTCCTTACACTGGGCCTCTGTATCTGGTGTCTCTCTTTCCAAAACCTCATCAATGCAGGAAAAGCCGAAATGAAAGACAGCATGTGTAAATTAAGTATTGAAAAAAGAGATTCTAGAGAGATGTATTCCTGAGCTAGTGGCGAGCACGTTGAATTTGATACAAAGAAGTATTATATTTCGCAGCAAGACACGATGTCGTCCACGAGACACTGTCTTTATTGATAAAAAAAAAAAAAAAAAAATTAGTTAATCTTCATAATTAATATAAAATTAGTAGTAGGAAGTTTGTACATGTTAGGAAAGTTATTGCTGTTAGTGTTAGCAATACTTTAAATTAAGTGTCAAATTAATATTAGGCGTAGTGTATAATAGTTGTTAGTGATATTTAAAAACATATCGACATAAATGCGATGTGTAGTTGGAAGTTGCTCTGCAACAATTTCGGTACGTAGGGTAAACTCGAGTAAGTCCGTGATAGTTTTAGAATTTGTCTATTAACTGCTAATATTTACATATTCTGAAAGTGAGTCTAGGATATAATGATAGGTCAGACATCAGAGAAACAAATAATAGGTTACAGACATTTACTAAGTATATTTAATTGAAAATATACAAAATTAAGTTGTCATGACATACTCTGGATACTCTGTGATAGCTCTGCTTACTCCGTGATAGTACCTACTCTGGTAACTCCGCGATTCTTCTCGCTAGCCCGTAACATGGCCATCGGTTACTTTTTTATATTATTCTTATTTTGTGTATAATCAATCGTTTCATGATCGTTAGATATTCGAGAGGGAAGGAAACATGGTATCTGGTATTTGCCATTAGAATTTCTCGAATAGGTCAATCAGAAACGCAAGCTTGGGCGCAAGAAAAATAACTGTGATAGGTGGTACACCTGGCGCCCCACATCGTCGCAGAGGTTAACACGATTCCACAATAATTAGTAAATAACAAGAAGGATCGATATAAAAAAAATCTACAAGTTTAAATATGCCTCCTTGTATCCCAAAAGAGTTTAATCGAATATTAAGAAAAGTATTAAAAAAAAAAGAAACCATAAATTTCGGGGAGTGTTCCACTAGAATCCCCCGTTAAGAAAACGCCACCTATGCGTGAATCGCAACCGGCCTCAGAGACGTTGAGGTTTCGCGATGAGAGCTACGCGAAGCCCGCGCGCCAGGCTCGTCCTAACGATACGAGACGCATATTAATGCGTTGGCGGGGGAGGCAGATAGAGCGAAGAGCTCTCGCCCATCGCCGGCGGAAACAAGCTTTTACTCCCACAGCTTCCTCCATGCTTTTTTCAAACTTTTTCCGCACCGACCCTCGCCAAGGTTTCTTTTTTCCGCGCTTACCTCTCGCTCCATCCTCCCCTCTTGCTCTCCGGGCTCTCTTCTCTGTAGTCTCGCGCAACTTTCGCCGCGGCCACGCTTCCACGGTTTTTCGTCGGTGAGGGTCGGTCGGCTTTAACCACAGTTAACTGGCGAGGGGGGTAGGGGTGTGTTTTCGGACAGCGACGCGTGTCGATGAGCTCCGACGGGACGTCCAGCGTCCCCGCGCTGGAAAAGCGCGTAAGATTAGAAGAGGCTAGACGCTAGCGGCTAGAGAGAGGCCGTACGGTACCTAAACACAGAAGACCCGCAGAAGAAGCTGAAAGAAAATACAGAGGGGCTGGTGGTGGAGCAAAAGGGTTGGTGGCGGCAGTCGATGCGAGGCCGGAAAGCGACTCGGCCGTTTTTCCCTTCATCCGCGACTCCGCTTACGCTTCCACGATTAGAATTAACCCGCCCTTTACCTCCCCCCGTGGCTGGGGGAAACTTTTCCCGAGGCCCGGTGAAAAGGACGAGGAGACGAGAGAGGCTCGAGGAGGCGCGACTCCACGCCGCGAACGCTATCGACCCCTTCCCAATCGTTTAAATCCAGTTAGCGCTGTCTTTCTAACACTCTCCCGTGCTCTTTCGAGTTACCGCCGAAACGGGGTCGCTGTTTAAACGGCGACGGGGCGTCTGCGGGGCTTTTTGCCAGCGAAACACCTCCGACCGAAGTCGCAGTCGTCTTAACGCGTGGTCATTTTTACAATAATTTCTTCGTTGCTCCGCGGTGGGAGCAGATCGGACTAAAAATTCGAAGGCAGGACAAGGCTTTCCCTTCATCTACGTACAATCTACCAGGGGGAGTTGGTTTGCCGAAGCGAGTAATCTGGTAGTTTGTGATATTCAATAATCCAGGCGCGGTGAGACGACACTCCGGGCTCCCGGCGGACTGGCAAATTTGCTCGGTTTTATTCCTGTCCCGCTAAATCTGCGGCTTATTTAAAGCGTGCCACAGTAGGTATTGTTTGGGCATCAAGCTGAATATTGATCGCGGAAAGGGTTTCAGGTTCCAGATCAGTGCCGCACAACGGGATCATTATTCCCTGTTCGCCCGTAATGTTTTCTATGCTTTAACATAAGCACGCCCGGGGGCGGGGGGGGGGGGGAGCAAATTCATTTTAATAAACTCGCCGGGACATTTAATTTCGGTTTTCCGAGCGGATTACCGCTTGGCGTACCCGCGTCGTCGATATCCGCATTATTATCCACCGGTAGTCCGCCGCTGCGCCTGATTACACGAGGAGCGTACAGACAATCGTTTCCATAAATCCCGCGCTTCGTTTTCCACGCTCCTGGATCGTCGAGCCACTGATTATACAAAGATACGAGCGCGACGGTCGTATCGGGGCACGACCACGCGCAAAACTCCATACATAATATCAGTCGAGTCCCATTGATTCGTTGCAGATACGTCGGGAGCCACGGAGAGATACGTATACGTCTCCCATTTGCTTGGTAATAACGTAGAAACGGAGCGGCGCGTGTCTCCACGGCGACGAGATCACCAAGGCGTTAAATCCAGAGGCTGGCATCGAGGAAGATCGCCTCGTGGTGCACGATGGGACATGATTTCAGCGTGTTGGAACGTCGCTCTAGAACCACGAACGATGGAGGGCGGAGCTAAAAAGCTGGCGGATAAGTTTGTTCTCGCGAGAAGAGTTTACCTTTCGTTAGGTCGGAGTACTCGCCATGGTTCCAAAAAACACCGAGGTATCTCTAGTTACTTGAGTGACCCTTGGTTCCCTCCGAGAAGTCGACGATTAACGCGTCTCCTTCGACATTTCGATTCCCCATTCTTCTTCTTCTGCATCTGGCGTTCTTAAATTGCGTTTCTCTTGCTCTCTGGGGCAGAGAGGGCAGGGCGGGAGGGCGGAAAAAATATTGACTCGGTGTCACAATGGCCCCGAATCTCGGATAAAATGGGATAAGATATCCCGGGGTGGCACATAACCGGGGTGCGCCGTCGTCGGCGGCGAATTGCCGGACGGGGCGAGACCGAGAGTAGCGGGGCAAGTTATACGCCGGGATTACGAGATTGCCACCAGGGGATTACGAGGATAGCTCCCGGAACGTCCAATCTCAAGGATAAACACTTTCCTACGTTCTTGCTCTCGCTCCTGTCGCCTCTGGGAGGCCTCCGAGTGGAGGATTCGCGGAAGTCTCCACCCGCCGATCCTTCTGTCGTTCCCTCGCGATGTCCGTCCGTCCTCCGCCTTATTGAGAGACCGAGGCACGGCACGGCACGGCACGGCACGGCACGGCACGGCACAGCGGAGGACAAGGGACGTAAGAAAACTCTCTTTTCCACGGCTTTCCCGACGCCTCCGCGCGCCCCTCCCCAGCCCCCCGTCTATCGGTGGAAAGTTGACGGCAAAGAAGTCTTAACGACTTGGCCGGTCAGCGAAGTTTCGAAGCGATCGAGTGTCGCGGCCGCGAATGACTCGATAAACGGGGACAAAGGGTCCGCACCGGAAGGCTATGTCCTGCAGCGATTCGAGAACTACTTAGTTTTATCGAGCTTACTCGGCTCGCTCGTACGTCGCGCTGCGCTGCCCCGAACGGTTCGCAGCGTCGATATTGCACTACCGCTTCGGGACGACTCCTCGCCTCCTCGGACTCCATCCCTCGAGGAATCCTCTTTTTCACATTTTCTCCGGGACTTTTCTTCATCCTTCCCTGCTTCGCACCCTCTCTTTTTCTCTAGCAACGAGGCAAAGCTGGGGATAAACTTCTTTGCTGGCTGGATGTGCTCGAGCGTAACGATCCCCGCGCGCATCCCTCGGCCCGTCTCGCTCGTCCTTCTCGCGAACACCCCGAGAGAAAGCTCGTCGGAAAGTTTTCCCGCCCGCGAACGGGAGAGTAACGCGAGCCACCGGCGAAATTTACGCGATCCAGCCGCGCGCCTTCTAAAGACGAGGAAAGAGGCTGACGATATCGCGGCCCAGGGCCACGACCAGGAGGGGGTAGAAAAAGTTGGCCGAACCCGCATGCATGAGAGTTGCGTTAGAAGCGTTTACACAACGGAGCCGCCGTAGGTACTAGCTGGCCTGCACAGCAACTTGCATACCGTTACTCGACCATAAACACTCGGATTGCGTCACGACGCGAACGCTGTGCCCATAAATAAGAAGCTAGCCAGCGCGCGGATTCCTCTCGCGCCTTGCGACGCTTCTTCTGTCCAGCGAGGGGGGAAGGAGGCGCGCGTAAAACGTTACGCGTGGATTTTAATGAAATGTTAGTTGGTAGCCGGGGGGTGGAAAGCGTATATTTAGCGGGACGTTTGATCGTTATTTATGACGGAAACACGCCGCCGCGCGTCAGAAAGCATTTGAGGAACCCCGCGGCCATTCCTTTTCACCGTGTTCCCGAGAAGCCGAAAAGCGACGCAGGTCTCTTGGCGAAGCGGCACAATGCCGCCTTGTCCGGCTGTTCCCGGAATCCCTTGTCAAAGGAGCTTCCTTGTGCAGCCTCGGGGAATTCTTCGCAGGCCGCATTTAGGAGATCGTGCAGTTGATGGGAAGCTCCGCGGACCGGCGACCGCGATCCCCTCGATTGCAGCTCCTCGCGATACCTGGTAGTGGGTGTCGAAAGGCTGTTCCAGTAAGGCACTGGGACCCTAAGACGAACCTTTTCAACTGCAATTAGGTCTTTCAACCGCCATTAGCGTCGCGGGCGACGGAGCTTATCCGCTCGGCGGTGTTTGGAAAATCGAACCTAGACAACGAGCTTATCCGAGCGTATAGGTACCTAGAGTATCGAGCATCAGGCGTGAGTTATGGGCGTTCCGATAGTATGGTATGCACCGTGATTCGCGGTGCAAGCCAGCGATGGGGTCGATTCCTCATCCGCTGATAAGTCGGCACCGATCTTTTCCATGAAATGAAAAGCTCCCCGAGCAAATCTCGGTGTTCGCTTATTTTTAGACGAGCGGCGGCGGTACTCCATCGATATAGGTATCTTCCACTTCCGTGTACCGCCCCATTATCACCTGGCTCTCTGGACAGCGTTCTCGAGCCGTTAAATCGAGCACACTATTTAATCGCGATGTCGGCGGTGATTTTCAAAGACCCCTCATCTAAACTAAACTAAACTAAATCTCGTTTGCCACGATCTCTCTGGCTTTTCCCCGGTAGTAGGCGCGCCGAGCAAATGAGTCAATATAAACGCCGCGGCGTTTCGCGCGGACAGCAGCCGGGAGGAGAGTCGAGCGCAGCCGGGGAAAGTAACGCTCATCGATAACTCCGCTCTTAGAGTCGGAAAAGGCCAACGGGGAATCGAGTCGACGTGTCTGACGCGCGTTTCTGCCGCGAGTCCAGCCGCTGCGAGAGCGTTAAAGGTGGATCCACGGCCGTTGGAAGGTAGGTATCTCTTGGCGGAGCAGAGCGGCAGAAAACCAGTGGAAAGCTGGAGGGGGGAGGGGAGGGGAGGGGAGGGGAGGGGAGACGGAAGGATGGAAGATGGATGACGAGGGATGCAGAGGGGCAGAGAAGGTAACGGCGCGGTAGAAGAGGCAATCGGCTCCACTGGAATCCAATGGCGCGAAGCCAAGAATTTTCAGTTTTCATCAGGAATTTTCCGTCTCGCGCCGGTGCCCGCTCACAAAAACCTCGGGGATCTCCTGTCACGGACTGAGCCAGAGGGACGAACAACGGGCGGAAACGGACAAAAACGAGGCCCCCGCAGGAGCCTGGGGAAAAATACTTTCGAAGTTGTCCAGCGGCGTAACCGCGGCGGCAAGAAGCCCGACGCGCGATTCCCCCGTCGAAAGCTGGCGAAAACTGGCGAAAAAATGCGTCCACGGGTCCTCTGTCTTTCTATTAAAAAAACTTGGTGGCGACCGAGGGGCAACTTGTAGTCGGAGCACGGGGAGCGGTGGGGCGCGCGCGTTCTTTGCTGGCTCGACGCGAGAAACGCGACCCAGAGGGAAAACCGGAGACAATCGTGATTGAGCAAGCTCGGCAAGAATACCGCGGAGGAGAGAGTATCGTTGATTCGATGGCTTTATCCTCGACCCTCTAAATGGCCAAATAGGGGGCAAGGAAATTTTTCGGATGCTTCCTAGAAGGAGGGAATACAGTGAGTTCATTGTGAGAGTGTCTACAAAGTGGGGGCCATTTGTAGCCCCTTGTCTAATAACGAGTGAACGCTGCGGGATAAACAGTCTTTCTCGTTGCAGGCTCGCTTTTTCGAGGAAATTCCCTCCCGTGGACCGATGAGCGGCGGATTTGTCACTTGGGATTCCATTACGTTCGCTCATCTTGATTACAGTTAGGTACTCGCTACGCGGGCGCCGTT
The DNA here is from genome assembly GCA_963932335.1 of Andrena marginata. Taxonomy (NCBI): domain Eukaryota; kingdom Metazoa; phylum Arthropoda; class Insecta; order Hymenoptera; family Andrenidae; genus Andrena; species Andrena marginata. Next base: position 45,621,022 of record OZ010661.1, read on the forward strand.
TGTTCCCACGTGAAATCAGTCACCGAGAAAGCAGATTCGTCAAGTCGAGCTCCTTAGAATTCGACGTCCACGAGCTGGACGGCCGATCGGCTCCATTTAAATCGCTGCGGCCTCGGAGCAACGTCTGTCGACGTGGTAGCCGAGTCGGGAAACTCGGCTGCTACGCCAGTGGGAGAGAGGTGGGAGAGAAGTGGGACCGGTGTGACGGGTTCGCAGATGCTAGGCCCCTGGGCCCGCGCCGCGGCGACTCTCCTCCGCGCGCCTCGGCGCACGTAAGCTCGATTCAGGCCCCGACCCTCTCCGCGTTTCCTCGTCGCGGGGAAACCGCGGATAACGGTCTATCTCCTCGTCCAGCCGGCGATTTCGATTCCTTCTCGAATCATCCCGGTGCGAGCTGATCGATGGCTCACAGATCATTCGACTTGGATTTCACGGCTGTGGACGGGGACACGCAACGGAAGGATCGATGTAACTGATTGTGAGTCATGGTTGAGAACGCAAGTGCGTCAAGGCCTGGCGAATCCGCGGATTGCGAGTTAATCGCTCGTTGCTTCCGAGTCCTCTCTCTCTCTCTCTCTCTCTCTCTCTCTCTCTCTCTCTCTCGCTCGCTCGCTCTCTCTCCTTTCTACATCCGTTCTCCCCTCGCTGGTGTACAAACGCACGCGGAAAACGTGGCGGAAATCCGTGCAACAGGTGCCAGCAGGGGCGAACTTCTCGCGTAGGTAGGTTCGCAGGAGTACTGGCGGTACAGTTTCGACCGGGGCGTCGAAGCGGCCGGCTCTAGTTCTCAATCGAAATCGATCGTTAGACTCCCCTCGGCTAGATATTCGAACGATACGACGCGACGAGGGGCGCTCGCGCTTCGCCGGCTTCTCGATGATAAATCGTCTCCGCGGGTACCATGTATCCTCGTGTCATCGCCTCGACACCGGCTACCAAACTCTCGCAGACTTCTTTCGCCCCGAAAACCCGTGTCCTTTCTTTTTTCCTCGCCGCGGCACTCGATCACCGACGTGTCTGTAAACAGATTTACGAGCGACTGTTCCCCGTTAAAAATGCAGCCTCTGTTAGAAGCTCGGTTAGAGTACTGTACAGTAGCGCAGCTACTCCGCAGTACAGTTAAAGGGGGAAAGAGGAGGCTGGGGCCAGTTGGCGTTCGGCGCTGCTCGAAACAGCTTTGCCCCCTTACGCCGAAGACTCATTGCGCGATACAGTTGTAGAAGTACGGCGAAAGTTTCCACGTACGATCGTGTACCGTTTCGGCCATGCCGTGGAACTTCGCTCGGAGTTCACGGCCGTGGGGGCGAGGTGAGTTGCGTTCGATTTTCCTGCGGCTCCGTCGATCTCGGTATATAATATAGGCAGGTACCTAGTTGGTCGCGTGCGGTAGTTTGACCTCGCGCAGCGTAATTAACGTGCATTGCTTATAATAATCATTGTGCCGAAGCTTTCCCTTCCTCGCCATGTATACCGGGCGTCTCTTTTCAATCGAGGGAGATCTTGGTCCGCTTTGAGGGAGTCTGGGTTATGTCACTGCGACGATGACGGCCGAAAAACTGAGACATTTTTATGAAGTTTTTCAGGAACAATTTACAGTTTTCAGATAAAATTCTTACTACCCACTTTTATTTAGTACCATGTCTTAAGAGACTATAAAAAAATGAATAGAAAAACATCTACTAGATCCTTACGCGCACTGGTAGGATGAGTAACTGTGGAACAACAGGTCAGAAATCCAATTTTTTTTGACAAAGTTTTGATAATCCACGAATAAGATAGAAGATAAGTTTTTCGAGCGTAGGTATTTCAAAAAAATTGTTTTCGATCAAAAAATCCGTACGTGCAACGGAAACTACACTCATATAGGTACTAGTACCTGTATAACAAAAAAAAGTTACCAGCGCGCGTGAGGGGTCTAGAAGATTAATTAATATATTAAAATTTATGCATGTTTTTCACCTACCGAAGGTGGTAGGTAATAAAAATTGTACATGAGAACTAAATTATTTGTGAAAGAAATTCTTGAAAATGGCTTAGTTTTCCGGCCGTCACAGTGGTGTTCCCGCTTAATCGCCAGTCTCTGTGGAGAGTGTTAAACTGGAACACCCCCGTGACGGTAATGGTATGTATTTGCCATCAATGCTCTGAAAGTGGAAGGCAGGTTCTTCCCGCACGCGGAAGCGCGTACTCTCGATTCCTCTCTACCACCTTCGTTACGCTCGTAAATATCCCCAGCGTCGTTAGTTTCCGGCGGAGTTCGTCAAAACAAGCGGCGTGCCAGCGTAAACCTCGCCTCGGCGTCGAGAACGTTTAGATCGCTCGGTCACGTTCGACCACTCTCCCAGAAGGAAAATACTCCGAGCCGGGGACAAAAGCGAGGGAGGCCCCCTGCTCCCCAGCAGGTATCCGCGTAGGCACGTAAGCGGCTGCGTAGCTATGCACGCAGGAATATACGAATACAACCTAACCTATACGCGCGCGTGGTCCTCGACGGTGCGTGTCGCGCGTCGAAACGCACCGGGGACACGTGATACGCTCTCCAACGCTGTCCCACGCTCCCTGCTCGTCCCAGGGTGCATTGTTTCACGCGAGGACGGGCCTGCGCGCAACCTCCGTGTACGGGGCGTCGAGGCAAAAGCAATCGAGAAGAGATAAACGTGGCGGCAAAAGCAGAATGCGATACCGGCAGGCGTAAGGAGCGCCGTGTGCGACCCCTCGGCCTTATCCGTATCGCTGCCCCCACCGCGAGGCGGACTTTGCCTCTCGCCTAGAAGTGCCAGCGAGATTTTCGGAGTCGATTGCCCCGACACGCCTGTTAATTGCTTCGGCCATCCTTATCTACCCTTCCCTCACTCGCGATCACCTCGACGGGTCTTTCGCGTCGATGTGAGACACTCGAGCGCGCTTTATTTCGGGACGGCAGCTTATCGTTAGAGTAGGTCGGCGTCGCGTCTCTTTCGCGGAATCGCGACCCTCTTTCGCCGTCGTTTCCGGGGCGAAAGAAGCTTCGCCCCGAGGCAAGCTTCCTGCCTCGGTTCTTGTCGCGGCTGCCGTGTGTATCGAGCATCGATCGAGCACGCCAATCAAAGGGAATTTGAACGGCGCTCCGCGTCGGAGGCTGTTCTTGTATCTCCCGGCCGGCGTGACGCGAACCGGGTTAAATTTAGCCTGGATCGTCTCATAGGAAACGTTGAACCCAAGACCTTTCCGTCCTCTTCCCTCCACTCTTCCGCCTTCCTTCCGTCTGCGTTCGGCTCCCCGGCCGCAGCCGGCCGTCCAGCAGCTTTGCACATCGGCCCACCGTGGGCCCTCTGGCCTCCTCCGGGCTCTTTCGCTGCTCTACAAATATAGCCGACGGTGATTCGCGCGCTTTCCCTAGCGCCGGCATCCACCGCCATTGCTTGCCCAGGCGCAACAGAAGCCCCGGGGCCTGCGATATCCGGCGCGTTCCGCTGTTTTAAGGCCCTCCATACACGAGCGAGCCGCTCGCGAACTGCAGGCTCGTCGATCCTGCAGTTCGCGAGCGGCTCGCTCGTGTATGGAGGGCCTTTAACGAGGTGGCACGTGTCCGGCGTTCGGCGTTCGGCGCCGTTATCGCGGCTGCCCTCAGTGCCCTCCCAGCTCCTAGGCTTCGTTTACATTTCCTTCGCGCCTCGTAAGCCACCGCCTCAGCCTGTATACATACGCGCACCTTGCGTCTCGGGCTTCTGGCGTTCGGCACGCATCATCGCGCCCCTCGTTCGAGTTGGCTTCGACGCCGCCGAGTCCGCTCCGCGACCGCCCCCAGGAATGCTCTCCGACGATATCCGAGCGATAACGCCGCTCTCTCGGCTTCGCTCCTCGAGTGGAGGGAGTTTTTGTCGCCGAACCGTCGGCGTTCCTTCCAGCGACGAAATGAAAGAGCCTCTTGTTACGAGTGCGCGTCTACGAGGGCCATGCGGTTTCACTCAGGTCCCACGGTAACCTCTGCTTCCTCTTCAGTCTACGCCGTAAGGAGAACGAGGCTCTCGTCCATGCACCGTGAAACCGTGAACGACTCCGCCCAATATCGGTATATTCGACGTATAAAGGCTCCCCCAAACCAGCGCGAATATCGCGGCGCGGAGCGGATTCGCCGCGGATCAGATAAGGTAAGGTTGCCCATAAGCCGCTACGTACGTTATAAAAAACTGCTGATCCGCGGCGGATCCGCTCCGCGCCGCGATGTTCGCGTTGGTTTGGGGGAATCCTAATACCGGTACGAGCCAACTCGCGTGTAGCTTTTTACAAGCGACGTCGGCCAGGAGGAAAGTCCGTTTGGCGCCGAGATTCACGTGCGCGGGCATGTATTTGTCTGTGCACGGACTGATGCCAGCCGCGCATCGGTGGACCCGCGACGCCTGAGAATCAGGAATTCCAAGGTCGACGAAACGCGGGTCTACGGTAGCGTCCAGGGAAAGCGGAGGGAACGACTGTGGCGTGGGTGTGTCTGCGTCTTAACGCGCCCGTGTTAATGCGCAAGATGGATCCTTGCTGGACCCTTCGCTCGACCTCTGGCGTTGCGCGATGCTGCGGCCAGAGGCGAACACATCATGGAGGTTTGTTCTGATAAAATAAGTAATGTCTATATTAGTTTTAATATCCATTTTATATTAGGTCGACCGCGTCACCCGGGTTTACCCTATATGGTCCAGTCTCCTTTGTTGCCGATAATCGCTTCACACCGTTTAGAGGCATACTTTCAACTAACTTTTCTGCATACTCCTGACACAATGACCATATTTCTCGAAGTTCTCGAGGGAACTGCTTGACCGCGAACCTAACATGTACGTTTTCCTTGAAGCTTGTGCTTTATGAAATCCCAGGCGTTTTCGATTATGGACTCGCATCGGACGATTGTGCAGGCCAGTGCAAACGTTACTATGCTCTTCTCCCCCCCCCCCCTCGTGCAAAAGCGGCAAAAAATACGGAGCTCTTATTTTAAAAAATCGCCTGTTTTCTACGGAATCGTATACTAAAATGCCGCACGTGTTAATCAGCGTAGTAGAAGACACTTTGCTCGAATTTTCTAGGATCACTCCTTCTTAAAGTACATGCTGAGCCGTGGCTACGAGGAGCACGCTCTTGTGGAACAAACTGTATATTCGTATATGTATATGGTATTACGATCGCCTCAGTTCTTTAACTAATTCAGCGTATTTGGAGGAATGTTGATGGGGTGCGCAATGAAAGGCCCCTCGAGTGATTAACTCGTATACACCGGTCACTCAATTTCCCTAGAGACTTCACCGGCTCTTCACACTCCAATCGCATTATGCGCGTCTAAAGCTCGAGCGAGTCGAAAAACTGCTACGTTAATAAAGAAAACTGGAGTAGGAGTCCCTCGTCGTCTTTATGCCGGACTGTTCCACGAATGGGGCGCTTGGAATTTGTAGAGCCCCATTGAAACCTCGGAACTATAATTACTGAAGTGGATCGGAGAAAATGCTGCGATATCTATGTCGCTTTAAGCTCCGCTGTAACTGCCGGCCGTATCAGGAAGCATTCCTTCCTTATCATCGTGTCAACCACGACGGCCGTCCGTGACGAAGCTCGTGGCATTCGACCTAATCGGTATTTGTTCTGGGCGATGCGTGTCACCCAAGATTCCGTATCCCTCGATATCACCCGATATCTGGAGACTACTGCTCGCCACCGACTCTATGGAACAAAGGCGACCGATAACGCACGTGCGAGAACAGTAACGGTAAGGAAGTCGATCAGCCGAAGCGTTGCTGGTTCGAGGCGCGCGTATCGGCCGGGGACTTACTGGGCCCGATGCCGCGAGGTTGCCAGGTCTGCCAGCAGGCCCGGCGGCGCCGGTTGCGAGATCGAGAGGCGACGTTGTCGGACATCGAATGGTTGGAGAGGTAGGTAGGCAGGCGAGCAGGCGGGCAGGTAGGCAGGCAGACAAACGGGAGAGCTTCAGATAGAGAGCGCGGGCGTGAGAGGGAGATCGCGCGGAGGAACGGAGACGAAGAAACGACGAGAAGGAGGTGGAGTTCTCGTATTCGAACGTAAGCGCAGGAAAGAACCTGGCGAGATTCGAGAGGAGCGTGTGGAGTGCGGAGCAAGCCGACTTGCGGAGAAGGGGTCGGAGCTCTCGGTCACCGGCACGACCGTACCACGTAACCGCGGTGTTGCCGCTTCCTAGTAAGTAATTCCTGGCAGTCAGCTTTCGGGGTCCAAGTCCGGGCTGTTGCCTCCCCAGATCCTCGTTCCTCGGTTCGGGGACCATCTGCTCGCCCTCGGGCCTTCGAATCTTTAATGGTTCGCGTGACTGGACGCCGGCCACGGGAGGCTGCCATCTCGCCATCACGATTCTGCAAGCTTGTTTGCGTCAATAAGAGGGGTGATAAATGAAACGGAGTGGAACTCCACTGTCGTACTGGGCAACTGTACGTATTAGGGATGCACCTACTTGACATTCGTCTGGCAAATAAGTAGGGGAAAGTGGGGTAAAACGGAACGCTTAACTTTGGAGGGTGATAACATAAAATCGGAAGGAGAAAAAGACACGGGACTTGAACAGGCGCCTTCAGTGGACCTTAGACAATAAGAAAATCAAAGCCATTGTTAAGAAAAATCTTTGAGAACGACGGAAAATGAATTTAACCGAAGGTATTGAAATCCTCGCCTCGCTCAAGTGGTGGGGTAAAACGGAACACCCACTTGAAGACCATGTAAACGTACAACATCTTTATTTTTATGATTTAAAATGTATTCATTTATGTTAAAAACTATAAATATATGTTTTATGTATAAATGTTACAAATAAAATATAACAAAAATATATATTGTACACGTAAGAAAAAATATTTTACCAGATAAGATAAGAATTACCGAAAATAACCAAATACACATGGATTTTTACATGAATAATGAATATCAACGCGTACATGGAGAATTTTTCAGTTTTTGGTGTATTTTAAATAAAATTGTTTAACTTAAAAAAATTTTTTGCATTTTTCTTTTATTATTTACTTTTTAGTGATTAAGTTTTGATTTGTGGCTATATGCCGATTGAATCGATTTGATTTATGGTTACAGGCTGATTTCAAGTCGTTTGGATTTGTGGTTATGGGTTATATTTATTGATGACTGGGTAATTTTTTCTGCAAAGTTTCAAGACAATTGGATTGGTGGAACTGGATTAAACAGGTGTTCCGTTTTGCCCCACATGCAGTCATTTAGTAAACATTTAATATTTACACTTCAGCGTGAGGTAAAGAACTTTATAATACGTCAAAATGTAGCGTAAGAACTACAGAATCCAACGATGTACTTACCGCTAATAATTTTCGAAATTCAAGTGCCGAGAAGTGGTCGAAAGTACAGCACAATATCGAAGAAACGTCGATACCGGAAATTTTTCCAACTCTCTTAACGGAAAAATAAGATGTGCACGGGTCTATGGTCTGTCATAAAATGCTGTGGGGACCCTTTAGTCCCATGTCACGCGATACCAACTCTTTCGCAACTCTTATCTAAGAGAAACATTGATGTTCCGTTTCACCCGCCCGTTCCGTTTTACCCCACTTTCCCCTGTAGCTCGGTTCAGCTTAATTTCCAGGGATCCTGACGAGGATCGGTAAATTCTGCGCGACACGGGCCTCGTGGATCGTCAGTGCCGCTGACAACGGAGAACGATGGAAGGAGGAAGTCGTTAGATCGAATCGACCGCAATGGAAGATAGCCGAGGTGTTTATGGCGCGCGGTGGACGAACGACGCCTGGTTTAATCGCGCTCTTTTAATCGACGGGGTCGGAAGTTATAGGGCGAACGGGCGGCGGCGCAGGAGGGCCACCCAGCAATGCTCGAATCGAGGCGCAATTATCGCGGCCGCAATTATTTCGACGATTCCCGGCCGGCTTATCCCGCTGACCGTTTTCCACGTTGCCGCGGCATGGAAGGTTCGTTAACGGGCCTGCGAACGAGAATCGTTACCGTTTAATTAAGCGCATTTTCGACGCGATCCGCGAGCGAACTTCCGCTCCGACCGGCTGCCGACTGGCGATCGATCGACTTTTTTAAATTCCCGATCGACCGTGGAACGTTTCCCCTTCGCTGGGCGCGCCTTCCATCCCAAGTCTTGTCCTCCAGACCCGGCTTCGATTTCATTTCACCCTCCCTCTCGTCCCTTCCTTCTCGAGGAAGAAGGTCTCGTTCGTCGCTGGAGCGCGCGGGGGTGGGAAGCGTCGATTTTCGCGCGGGCCATATGGTCGTGCACCTTTCGCCGGCGTAGCATCCTTCGCGCTGCATCGGAATATGTATTCCCAGGAACATAGAGAATTCTCGTTTCGTGGCGCAGCTGGCGGCAAGTCGGCGGCAGGTAGCGAAGGGGGCGAACGGAGAGGCGCGATCATCGAGAAACGGACACCTGCTGCACCTAGGTGTCCTTCGACTCGCTCCTTCCCTTGCCTCTGACCGCCAAAACTACCCCTCTGCTTCCACGAAACGCTCGGTGATGATCGGTAGCCGATCGATCGCCTCGATGCTCGTTTCGGTGCAGGACGAACGCTCAAATTATATTTTTCCGCGCTGGACGACGTGGAAAAAATAGCGCGGGGGTCGACGCAGCTTTTCGCCCGATGAAAAAGCTGAAACAGCGACAGGCGGACGCAGGATGGTTTGGGCAGTCCCATGGGCCTACCCCGAGGCAGCAAGAACCACCTGCCGCAAAGGTCGGTGGGGGCAAGCTGTTCTTGCGCGTTCTACCTTTTCCAACCACCGTCTCTCCCCCTCTAGGCTTCTACCTTCTTCCTCGGTCCCGTCATCATCGTGCCACTCCGCCTTTCGCTTCAACCTACCCCCCCCCCCCCCCGCCCCTCGCTCACTCTCTCTCTCCCTTCCCGGGACGCGCTCGTCTTCCGTCCAGGCTCTGCCACCTTCGCCTACCATCATCGTTGCCGCCACCAACACCACCATCCTCGTACCTCACTCTCGTCCGACGACCGTGCATCGCTGCGACCGGTTGTATAAAGGGTGTCGAGGAAATAGAGATCGGGATTCGAGCCATCGCATTTAACATTCCCCTTATATTTTAAAAACCGTTGATCCATGCCACGAATCTGCCGAAGGAGCCAGCGGCACGCAGAAGACGGCGTTCATTGTGAAACGCTTAGGCAATGTAGACTGGCTGATTCATCTTGTCAATGTTCTGTTTAGAGTGTTTGGACAATGCAAACGAGTTGACTATTTGCTCTCATCACGCACGCCGCGCGAAGAAAGGGTTTCGCACGATGTTTTCGCCTTGACATCATTAAAAAAGTGCTCAAAGCTCGCTGCATCGATCTCGGGGGTAAGTGTCTGACCTACATGAATCGGATGAAGGAATTCTTGCCTAGTTTAGGGGGCCCCGGAGTGCCCCTTACGTTCCGCAACCGTGTGTTTCCAGCACACGCTACACGCGTACAACGTAGGAGTAGGGGATACCGGGGAACAGAGAGAAGGCGACCGGTGGGGGGTAGCGGCGATGCTACGCGACCCCAAGCTCAGTCGTTGCGCGACCCTCGCGTGGTGCGTTTACGTGAACGTTTAAAGCTATAGAGAATTTATAACGTTCGTTTCGCATCGCGTTACCGAAAGTGTCTCCAACGAATCGCCTTCCTATATCATTCCACCGTGCAAAGTGTCTCTCTCTCTCTCTCTTAATCATTCTCTCAAAGTGTACTTGCTCGGTTCTCCCCGGAAACGGTGCCGCGAGGACTAAGAACATTGGGAGTTAAAGGAAGCCTCCTCACGGAAGTGAGTCGTTATTGAAAAGGTGTGCGGAAGGTGCGCGCGAGAGCAGGGGGAACGGTCGAACAAAGGAGCGACTGTTGAACGGTTGCAACGTGGCGTGTTTTGAAATCGCGCGCAACTCTCGCTCCTTTTCGGTCTCCTTGTTTCCGCGGATGTTGCCACGATGGGAATCACCGTGCGAGCCTCGCCGTTCACGGACGACGCGCGCCTTCTAAGCGCTTGAGAAACCAAGGAGGATCAGCGGGGCAAGGGAACTCGCGAGACATGAAATAACACCCGTCTCGGTCAGCCACTGGATAATCGAGAGCGCCGCGCGTTCGTCAATCTTCCACGGGACTGGTCCGCGATTCGAATCTTAACGTATACACGGCACAGGTTGACTGAAACAAGCGGAAAAACCGATGAAGCTGGACGACGGGAGAGAGAAGGAGCGAGGAAAGGTGTGACAGTGTCGTAGCCGCGTCGAGGCGAACAGCAGCGGGAGATGAGCACAGTGGCCACGATAGTGTGTTGTTTGCGTGGAGCGTGATCGACGGGATCGACGGGATCGACGGGATCGACGGGATCGACGGGATCTACGAGATCGATGCCGCGCGTTGGTGAAGCTCCCATATAGTCGTCGATACACGGTGAAAGTCGCGACGCGGAACTCTGTCCCCACCGTGGTCGAACGGAGCCGCGATTCTCGGTCCGTTCCGCTCGAGCCTCTCGTGAAAATTGTTTTACCGATAAAATGGATAGGATCAAGAGTTCCCTGCCGCCGAGAGCGGCGATTGTCGCCGTTCTGTTGACGCTACTACGTCCCGGTGAGTATTCACCCTCGAGGATCCAACCACATTTCTCTGTTATTAAATAGCTCGGTTATTCCGCAGTCAGGTCCCCCGTTCCCCGATAGACCGATAGAGAGAAGAAGGCCTCCTCGCGATTGTTACGACGCGCCGTGTTGGTATGTCGCAGTTGCGGTGACTCAAGCGCAACGCGTCCTTTTAACAAACCCGTTCTGGGCCGCGGCGAGGCCAGGAGGCCTCCTTTCGCTCCGCCAATGCGACTTCTTGCCCAGCGGCGAAATAAGTGATCCGACCACCTTTACCATTATATTTTGTCGCGTAGAGGAAAACTACATAAGGAGAGCGGTAGTAGTTCCTGCAGTATCGGTAAAGTTAAGCTGAATCGGTGATCTTTGCTCGGGCGGGTGGGCGAACGAGGGTTTCAGGTATCCTAGACACGAGTCGGGTCCTAAAAGTTTTCTACACGGGATACAGATGGGACTCCTCAGATATTATATTACCTGCGATTTGGGGATACCCATGGGTCCATAGCGATCAGCTAGGCTAGGAGATAGAGGCTTTCAGAAATACTCTTGCCAGCAAAACAACCTTCCGTAATTTGTATCCTCGGATACAGTATATGCATACACAATCTCTAATCGATGGTTACCTTGCGCAGGACGATTTACCTATCGCAGCTACTTGCAATAACTCGTAAACAGTTTTCATTGCACGAACAAGAGTTGCTTCATTATCCTATCATCCTGCGAACCACCCACACAGACCCGCCGTATTTTGTTTCCTGACGCATAGCTGTAGCGCGCGCGTGTGTCTCTCTGTGGACTCGATACAAAGCCGATACTGCACTCTGTGGGGGAAGAAAATCGCACGAGGGTCTCGAACCGTGAACAGAACCAATCTATGAGCTCTTGCCAGTGACCTTAGCATCGTCCGTAGTTGGAAACCCAGGGAAAACTGCGCGTCCCCGAACTCCAGCCGCCAATAGTTCGCCTCGATTAACGTTAACTGACCAAGAGTACCGATCTATGTAACTCGATTTCGCCGCTCGAGGTCGTAAATTCCTCGGGAATGCAGAGCAGGTCGACAGTTTCCCCCCGTTCGGGAAATATCGAACGGTGCCGTTAACACAGCGTTAGGTCTGGTGACGTAGGCCTCTGCCACAGGTGTCTCTCCTCGCGAAACGACGCGTTAACGTCGGTTCGCTTTCCGGCCGCCTCTCCTCGGCACACCGCGCCGAAGGTGTAAAGTTACGCGAGCCAGCAAACGAGCTCTCGCAGCGAGTATAGCGCAAGCAGGCTGGCAGGTTCGATCCTCCCGACCGTTACCTCGATCGTGTTCGCTTACGCTGCGCGGTGTTCCGCGTCGTCGTAAAGATAGTAAAATTAATGTTGCCAGATGTCCCACATTATGCGTGACCGTTTCTCTCCCTCTCACTTCGAAACGACCGTAGGTATATACCGCGCCGCCTGCCACGCTATTGCCAGCGATCGATTGCCTATTCGGTCGTTTCTTTCCCATTCGAAAGGGGTTGCGTCTCGCCCTGTATCGAATGTCCGCGTGGGGGGTCGCATTAGTAAAACATTCGGGGGCGAAGGAGCCGGAGGAAATCGAATCGGTGATTTCGGCTTGATCGGCACGCGAGCGGGACGGCCGCGAATCGGAAAGTAAACAAGCTGGTGGAAAGTTTCGTTCGTAAACTGCGATGGGTCGATGGATGGCTCTAGAATGGGGGAGAGGGGGGGGGGGGTGAAGGAAGAGGGATGGAGGATCGCGGATGGATTTATAGAGAGACAAGCAGACGTAAATATAGACCTGTGCATAGGCAGAGAGTCGATGGAGAGGTGTAAGGGGTAAGTAAGGTGAGGGGCGAAGGTTGGATGGAGAACGCTGGGGCCAGGAGGGGAAGCCCATATTCCTTCGAATATAGTGGGGGCCTGGAACCGCGATACACGGGGGCCATGGGAGGGGGCGAAGAAAGAGAGGCCTCGCGATATCGGCGAGAAGTCAAACCGGTGACTTTACCGTTACGCGACCCAATGACAAGACACCGTCGGGATCGTCTGGCCGACGCCATCGTCGCCGATCGTTTCGAAAACACCGCGCGATAGCGAAATGTCGCCCCCGCGACACGGTGTTCCGCTTGGACGACGCGGTTGGACGCTCGAATATTAGAGATTTTGCCGAGCAGCGGGTCTAACGTTAAATATTCAGCAGTCGGACACGAAAATATCATGGTCGTCCCACCTCTGTTCCGTTCTCTAGTCGGGCACAGGTCAGCATTAATAGTTGCAATTGGAGCACCAACAAAATCGATTCCGCCTCTGCTATAGGCGTTCGTATCTACATATGTTGCAAAGCGTTGCGAGGAAACATTATTTTTCGGAGTTGAGAGGCCAAAAATTCTGTGCTGATAACATGTTGCCTGTAAAGGTCCCTAGTCCGGTGCGGCGGTAAGCACGCCGACAACAGATTTATCGTTAATGAACCGTCATTTTCTGCAAGGCTGAACCATTGTTCGGAGACGATGTAACGGGCACTGCGAACAAAATAAGGACAAGCTTTGAAATGACCGTGGAAAGATCTCGAAGCGATCCGTTGCAAGTCGAAGCCGTTCCGTGTTTCGGTTTAAATGTAGCCCCATTACCCCCTCGAAATAGTTGGATACACGGTCGCAGATACGGTAGAGAGAGGTTCGCAGAACCGGCGAACGGGGGAGGACCATTTTAACAAGGGCTGCGGTTTCTGTGTGTTTCAGCGGCGGCGCAGGGTCGCGTGGAGGAGACGCAGATGGACACGCACGAGGGGTCCACGGTGCAGCTGCAATGTCGTTTCTCCCCGCCGAGGGAGAACGTGACGTGCTTCTGGCTGACGCACACCAACGACAACCACGACAACGCGGCGGTCGACAATCGCGAGCTGTCGCCGCAGTACAAGGTGTTCATGAACCTGGAGGAGGGCCGCTACGATCTTCAGATACGGAACGTCTCTTACGAGAGGGACAACGGCAAGTACGAGTGCCGGGTAAAGGCGAACGGCGCGGGGATCGACTTGCACCGCAAGTTCATCACCCTCACGGTGTTGAGGGCGCCGGGACCGCCGACGATCTCGCCGACCTCGGCGTCCGCTACCGAGGGCCAAAAGCTCGAGCTGCAGTGCAACACGAACGGCGGCAGCCCCGAGCCGGAGGTGAGATGGTACCGCGGCAACGAGACCTCTGTCCTGTACTCAGGGAGGACGTTGATGATCGAGCCGAAGAAAGAGGATGACAGGGCGAGCTTCCGCTGCGTGGTGAGGAACAGAGCGATGCGAGAGGGCGAGACACTGAACGCCACCGTCACCCTCGACGTCAATTACTTCCCCCGAGTCACTGTCGGGCCCGAGAACCCGTTGAAGGTGGAGGTGAACGGCACCGCGAATCTAGAGTGTCGCGTCGACTCCAAGCCCACCGTGGGCATGGTCCGATGGTGGCGCGACGGCAGCTTCGTCGCCACCAGCTTCCAGCACACGATTCGAAGGGTCACTATCCAGGACTCCGGCAAGTACACCTGCCAGGCGGATAATGGTCTTGGGAAGAAGGGCGAGAGCTCCCTTATCCTGGACGTTCTTTACCCCCCGACTGTGACGATAGAAGGGGACTCGTCGAGGATCGCGGAGGTCGAGGACACGGTCACGGTCCACTGCAATGTCACGGCGAATCCTCCGCCGTCCGTGATCGAATGGCTGCGCAACGGCCGACCGGATTTTCGCCAGCTGGGCTCGATCCTCCGACTGAGCCGTGTCACCGCCGATCACGCTGGAAATTACACCTGCAGGGCGGTTAATACGATACATCCATCGGGGGGCGAGAGGAAGAACTACTCGGCCTCGGCTAGGCTGACCGTTAGAGTCAGGCACAAACCTGGCCCGGCTAGGGTGACGCCTGATTCGCCGGTTGCTGTGGAAGGATCCAGGGTGATCCTCACCTGCATGGCCAATCCAGCGGGGTACCCCGAGCCGCGGTACAAGTGGTGGAAGGAGGGAGAGTCTGGGACGATATCGATATCTTCCGAGAACACCGGGCCTAGGTACGAGATCGACTCTGTTCACCTGGGCAGCGAGGGGACCTACAAGTGCCACGCCACCAACGAGATCGGCAACGGGGAGGCCGCCTCCGTCAACCTGACCGTCCACCAGCCACCGAAGATACTCACCAAGCTGCAGCCGCACGTTACCAGAAAGTGAGTAGCATATTTCAAGTGGTTTTACCGAATAAAGTCGCTTATTGTTAGAAACTAAGACGCTGCCTATCCGAACATTCAGTCTTCGCGTAGAGTCTCTTTAGGGAGGAAGAAGACCATGTAACTTACAAAAAGTCTGCTCCCCTTCTTGTCCCCCAAAGGGAATTCCTACAGAAACTTCGGGCAGGCCCCACTCTTAAAGCTAGATTCTCACTAACCAAGGCGAACACCAACAGAAACATTGTTCGCGAACGTTTTCCCCTGTTCTTGTCGTGTCCACATCGCCGCAAACAGAACAAAACAATCACATAACATTCATACGTTGAATTTTGTTCATGTTCGCGGCCGAGTGGACAAGACTAAAACAGACACGGGGTAACCGTCTAGACGGCGCACAGTGTGCGATTTTGGACAGCGATCGCAAGTTACAAAATTTTTTTTTTTAAATACTCGTAAAGGACTCAGCAATAACGGAGTGTATCAGTAAAACCTGTATCTTTTAATCGGTTTAATCTATAAAAAACATTATTTAGCATAACATAACATACAAACGTAAACTTTGCAAATTAAAGATATAAAAATTAATTCTTTTGTAAATTTAATATTGGCTATAAAATAAAACATTTACTTCAAATTTACATAATTTATGCTTTAAATAAACTGAAAGTATAGCTGATTTAAATCTTATATTTTTAAATGATATTTCAATTTTATTAGTTTCGATTTTATTTCTAATATATAATTTCCTTTAAGTAATTGTAATTAGAATAGAATTTTTTGTGGTAACCAATTTTATAATAATCAGTTTATATGAATTATCAAATCATTTGATTTTTACCGTTTGGCTGGCTATCAGAAGAGCCAGAAGAATGAAATAATAAAGTTTTTCGTAAAGCACGAGCTAAACGTACCAGAATGTGCAACAGGCAAATGAGTAACAAATATTTTTTACATTATATCTTGATCTCATCAGATCCCTCAATTAGCTATCTCAGAATGAAAGAAAATAAAAGAGTTAAGCCCTTAACGGTTGAAGCTGATGAAATGTTATTATAAAATAAGCCACAATGCATGTAACATCTTATGCGTAACATTTCAATGCATGTAACATAGCACATATAATTCATATTAACAAATTATTATAAAATTAGTTGCCACATCGAATTCTATTCTAATTACAATTTCTAAAAAAATTTAAAAGAAAATGAAGACACACACACACACACACCACACACATTAGAAATAAAATCAAAACTAATAAAATTGAAGTATAAATAAAAATGTTAGTTTTAAATCAGTTAAACGTACAATTTATTTAAAACATAAATTTTGTAAATTTGAAGTAAATTTTTCATTTTATAGCTAATATTAAATTTACAAAAAATTAATTTTTAATATCTTTAATTTCCAAAGTTTACGTTTTTGTGTTACGTTGTGCTAAATAATGGTTTTTTTATAGGTTAGACCAAAAGATACAGGCTCTACCGCGGCACTCCGTTATTGCTGAGTCCTTTACGAGTATTTTCAAAAAAAAAATTTATTGAAATCGGTGAAGATTTGCGCTGTCTAGCGATTTTTGTCCAAAATCGCACACTGTGCGGCGGCAGGACGGTTAGTGAGAATCTAGCTTAAGAAGGTTCGACACTGGAGCAAATATGACGAGAAATCATTGAAAAGTGTTTTAATCCAATGTTCATACTGTAGCCCGCATTGTGTCAAAATTTCAAGTCGACTGACCGCACGGTTTTTCAAAAAATTCAAATCAACGTTACGCTGCTATACACAGGCTGTTATAGGAGAAGCGATAAAATTTCTATAAGATGTTACACAGTGTTGGAAATATTACAAAAACGGTCGCTTAAACGCTAATCGAATGCGGACGCTGCTCTGGTTGTCTTGCTTGCGACTGTCCTCCTGAGTCGTCCGGGGTACCCCTCCTTCACCCTGGACCCAGTGTCTTCGATGATCGCAATAATTGCCAGATGGCCCTCCCTCGTATCTCTCCGGCTTTTCCTATCGCGATATCTTCCTCGCGTAGTCCGCCGTACCGCGACCACCACAAGGCGCGGCCCGCCAATCCTACAACAGAGTTCTTAAAAATTCGCTCTGTACCCAAAAAATTGCCATAGAGCAACATATACCTAGGTAGATCGGTTACTGTTGGATATTTCGTGTCTGTCATGAGTGCGCGAAGATCAAAGTTCAATCAACACTCTGACAGCAGATACTGCGTTGCGGTTTATTGTATAATAAACTTAAGAAGTTCCTTTTGCTGATTAGGCCGAGTGGGCACCGATATTCTTTCTCTCGGCTCTCACTGGAGCCATTCGTCCTTTACAACTTAATAAAAGTTTTAAATTGTACTTATAAGAAGATTAGTTTTATTAAAAGCACCTAGTCAACAACCAACAGTTACAGCAATAGAAGTAACGTTTATTTAGAAGAAAAACGTAAAAATAGAATTTATCAAGAAGTAAACTGGGAATTTCAGTTTCTACTCTATTTCTGTATTAATAGTCACAGTGTGATTGCCATATCCTCGAATCATATAAAAAATTCGGTTCGTCTTTGACAAACATCAAACTTTGAACTTTGAACTTTGAACTTTGAACCGATCTATATGCTGTTTTTTAATTCTCCCAAAATGGTATGATACACAAACTTATCAATAGTATGGAATGAATATAAAATTTTGCCAATAAACATGGTGACTTTTATGGCAATTTCGGGCAGTGTATCTCCAAGCCTAGGTTATAGTTATATTTCAAACATTTTGCATGCCATTAAAAAGAGATTTCTACTACTTAATATTTCAGCCCAAAAAAATAAAAAATTACGATTTTTCGACCGTTTTACAATAGTCTAACCCCTCTAACTCCTTAAATCACTATCCATATCAGCTGTTACCTAATCGGCTTGTCGTGTACTCGATCGCGCTAATCCTCCCAGCAAAAGCGCAAAACATTCAGGTAGCTTGTTGTCCACAGGGTCGGTGAGTCCTCGTTCCAAGTGTCCTGCGTGGCGCAAGGGAAGCCCAAGCCCAGCGTGCGATGGCTGAAGGACGACCAAGAGCTAGCGGCCGACGAGCGGCTGTACAAGGTGACGACCACCGCGTCCGAGGGGCACGGGAACGTGATCACCGTGAACTCGACGTTGAGCTTCCTGGGTCATGCCCGACCTCAGACCGACGAGATCGTGGCCGGCGACCGAGGAAAGTACACTTGCGTGTTCGTGAACGAGGTGAAGAAGGTGGAGTCGACGATGATGCTGAAGGTGGAACACGGGCCGATCGCCCTGCACCAGCACGGGAAGGTCGCGTACAATCTGCGAGAGACCGCCGAGGTAGCCTGCAAGGTGCAAGCCTGGCCGAAGCCAGAGTTCCAATGGAGCTTCGGTACCAACGCCGCTAGCCTGCAGGGCTCCTCTAGCGACGGCCACTACGAGATCTCGACCAGCAGTGACAACTACGACGTGTACACGTCAGTGCTGAGGATAACAAACATCCGGGAGCTGGATTATGGGGATTACAGCTGCCGGGCGGCGAATGCGCAGGGCAACATCATCTCCACTATCAGGCTCCAGCCAAAAGGGGCTCCTGAGAGGCCCATTAACATCACCGCGATGGACTTCGGCCCCACACACGTAGCTCTGCTCTGGGAGCTCGGATTCGACGGCGGCTTGCCCATCACCAAGTACTTTGTCTCCTACAGGCGCGTTCCTGGCGGGGACGAGATCGTCGCGCCAGATTGCGCGGTTCCCAGGCCACCAGCTGGCCTGTGGCTGGAGCTCGACTGTCGTCGCTCCAACCCCTGCAACGTCACCAACCTGGAACAACACCAGACCTACACGTTCAAGGTGAAGGTGTACAACACGAAGAACAACTCGGACTACTCAGACGAAGTGACCGCCACCACGGCCGTCGCGAAGATCCCCGCGCCGCTCAGGGTAAGCTACGATCCTGAAAGTGGAATGCTGGCCATCAACGTTGGAGCGACGTGCCTGTCGCTAGTAGCCTCGATAGAGAAGCTTGACGGACCATCCTCGTCGCTCGACGAGTCTCTCTGGAGGATCCTAGACGAATGGCCGCTCGAGGTGCTTGGCAATGCTCCCACGCAGAGGGAAGGTGTCCTGGACGAGCCAGAATCCATGGACTCCGAGCCGAGGCTCAGGGTTAGACTGTGCCTGAAGGCTGACAGACAGAAGTGTGGGGATTACGCGGAAGCTGAGAGTGAGTATCGAAAGTTGCTTCGGTTCTTTTGTCTAGCTTGACGATGCAGAGGTGTTGAACGATGCTACTCTTGCTCTGTCTAGTTGGTCCCTCGTATATCGCGCAAGCTGGAGCACTGGCAACGCCGACCCTGATCGCGTTGGTGGTCAGCGGAGCTGTGTTCCTCCTGTTCGCCGCGCTTCTGTTGCTCTTTTGTCGCTGTCGCCGAAAACACGCCACCAAGGCCAAGGACTACGAGATGGACTCGAACGCGTGAGTACTTACCTTCGCGCTCGTGGGACTCGGTTTCCATGGGGAGTAGTGGGGTCTCATTGTAGTTTTGTTTTTGGACAGGGTTCGGCCGAGCCTCGTCGCAGGAAACGGGCAACAGAGCCAAGCCCCGCCGCCTTATTACGCGGAGAACAAAGCCCTCGAGCACAGTCTGGACCACGCGCTGGCCATGGAGGACTCCAAGACCCCCGCCTACTCCCAGCCTGGATACGGCTACCACCAACCGAATCACAACATCAACGGTCAGTGGAAACTTTTGTTCGCCCGCCTCCTTCGCGCCGAATGGGGGACACGTTTTCAATATCGATGTCGCGAAGGGAATGGGTACAGGCTGAGTCATGTAACGGGGGAGGGGAGGGGGGAGGGGAGGGGCAGATCGAGTTTCTCTTTTAGACAAAAATCCGCGGAAGGGCGGTGGAAAGAAGTATACAACGTTCTAACAACCTCTGGCTTCCTACGATTACGCTTTTCCCCTCAAGATACGCGTAGCTGCAAAGTGCAGTGGCAGTTTGCCATTTCAAGAAAAAAGATGTGACCTGTCTCACTCGCGTGACTCGCTTCATTCACCATCCGTTAACTCACGCGATAGCTGCCAAGGAAACGAAAGTTTCTGAATTCAAAATCTCCCAGTCTCGGTGTTCTTGTCTCCGCGAAACGGGCTTTTATGGAGCTCGGAGAGCTTCCCCTTTATACCCCGCGAGCTTTAACTGACGGATTCGCGTCGCAGGTGTGAACATGGGCTACATGGACAACAGCTACTCGAACTCGAATAATGGAGGCTCGGTGAACTCGCAAGACTCGATCTGGCAGATGAAATCGGCCGCTGCGAACGGCGTGGGCCAGCCGTACGATCTGGCTGGCTACGCAACCACCGAGTCGGATTACCCGACCCACCCTCATTACCTCCCACAGAGGGAGGATTACCGGGAGAGCCATAATCTAAGTCGACAGCAGTTTTGCTCGGAACCATTCGCCACCGTCGTAAAGTCTCAGAAACACGTCGGTGAGTACTATTCTTTGGTCGAACTCTCCGGTTTCCTCCGCGCTCTCAGTTCCCCAACCCCTTATCCTCACTATCTACATTCTCCCTCTTCGCGCGCACACATTTCCCTCGGCGATCTTGGTCACCATCGACCCGGGTCCAGCGACGGGGGACATTCAATTCTATCTGTCGCGAGTTTTCGAAGCGATCCTGTCGCACGGAAGTTGGAATCACCTCGGACGTCATCTCGAAGACGGTTCGGTATGTTCGAGACACATCTGAAGGGTCATTGGCGCTCGTAATAAATTTGGGACGGATAGACGGAGTCCTCGGAAATATTTAAACCGTTGACGATTTATTAAGAGGGCTCGACTGCATATTGGAGGATCGGATTGGAAGTTATTTTTGCAGGTCACTGGAACATGGACGTGCGATTGCACATTCTGCGGATACTAGTGCGATTAAGAATGTCGGTAGAGTCTCGTGAAGTTTTAATGCATTTCGATACATTTAGACATCGATCCGTTGAACAGAGGTATTCTTAGCGTCTTTACACATACGAGCGTCTCTCCGCGTTTAATGGGATAGAACGAATTTCCACCGGACATACAGTATCTTGGGGAGTCGATGCACGTGTAGCGCACCTTCGGAGAAGTTATCAAGTCTTCCCTCCTTCCAATAAAAGATGAGCGCAGTAAGGTAGTCCATTTTTTTTTCAAATATACCATAAAATGTAGGTTTTCCACAAGGTTGCTTTTCTACCAAACATACTAACTACCATCCGTGCAAAATTTCAGCCTAATCGTACAATATTTGGAGGCCACTAAGTATGGTTAATCGATTTTAGAAGCACATGGAAAAGAGTTTTTGACTGTTTTCCAATCAATGACACTCCGGCTGACGCCCTTGTAGATTTGGGGATACTAATGAAAGCCATTTTTATACCTGACACAAAAACAACTTTTTTACGATATTAAAGATAAATACATATTTAACTGTGTAAAATAATCCCAGCGACCTGTAAATATGGTTCATATGGACCAGTTCCTTATATACCGGCTTCTTCTGGTAGTAAGGAACAAAAACAGGCTTGTAGAGAGCTAACAAAGAATATAAAAAAAATCCCATTTGGGGAAAAAAAAAGAATTTCTAATGGGAATTTTTTTTTATTCTTTGTTGCTCTCCACAAGCCTGTCTTTGTTTCTTGCACCAAAAGAAGCGGGTACATCAAACACTGGCCCATATAAAACATTATTTCGCAAAATTGTGATGATATTGAATGTATATTATTCCTTAATAGCGTAAAGGAAATGTTGTTTTTGTGTCAGGTGTAAAAATGGCTTCCACTATAGTGCTGGACACTATTTTTCGCCGATCCGTCACGCGAAAAGTTAAAAGAAATTCATGTAAAATAAATAGTGTATCATCTGATACATAGATAGCATCGTTGTAAATTATCAGTTATGAGTTAGAAGAAGATGGCGTACTGATTCAAATTTAAGGATGAGTAAACACGTGACTATTCAAAGCGACCCTTAGTTTTTTAAATAAACTGAAAGATCCCCTTTGATCCCCTTTGTTTAAAACATCTTTAAATGTTCATAATGCCATAATAACTTAACTCGTTGCATTCGGGATGGTTCAGAGAATAATTCGGCGGAACAGCCAATTGAGTAACTATTACTGTTTGTACATAAAAAATTTTCAAAGTTGAAAATTTGCATTTTTTTCTCGAAATCGAATTTTTCGAAAACTGAGGGTGATGGTGATAAAACGGTTCGCAGATTCGTATTCAGCGCACAAAAATCTATAAGAAACGGGTATTGAATGTTACAAGTCCAAACGGCTATTGAGCAGGGAACTATGGGCAAAGAAATATGTCGCTATATAGTCACTTGTGTTTACTCATTCTTAAATTTGAATCAAGACGCCATCTTCTTCTAATTCATAACTGATAATTTACAACGATGCTATCTATGTATCAGATGATACACCATTTACTTTACATTAATTTCTTTCAACTTTTCGCGTGACGGATCGGCAAAAAATAGTGTCGAGCACTATAGTATCCCCAAATCTATAAGGACGTCAGCTGGAGAGTCGATAAAAACGATTAAACATACTTAGTGACCGGTAAATATTGTCCGATTGGGCTCAAACTTCACACAGATGTTAGTTAGCATGCGCGGAAGAAAAACAACCTTGTGGAAAACCTACATTTTATACTTGAGAGAAATGGAGGATCCTAGAACGCAGCCACCTCGCGCGGTGTTTGCTCGGGCAAAGCGTAAAAAATCACACGGAGCTGCCATGGATTTTACACGAACTCGGGAAAACAAGGAAGACAGTTGACGTGCAGCGGGCCAGATAACTCGGCGGGCATTCGATCCAATCGCCGCGAGCCCCCCCTCTCGCTGCATCCTGTCCACAGGTCGATCTGGCTCTCCGCGCACGTACGCGCGTCCCGCGTTCTTTCGCTTTCCCATTCTCTACTGACGCGGCTCCTCTTGTTTGCCCGACAGATTCGCCGTACGACGTGTCCGGTCTACCTTATCAGGAGAACTACGACGAGGACGCGAAGCCGCCGCAGCAGGTCAGCCTGTCGTACGACGAGAGCCTGGAGTCGGGCTACTCGACCCCGAACAGCCGCGGCCGCAGGATCATCCGCGAGATAATCGTTTGAGACCTGCCTACCGGCTCGCGAGCCGGCACCACGCGCACCACATGGCTATAGCAGCAGGCCGCTCCCACCGGACCATACCACCCGGTGGATACGCACGCCCGCGATCCACTCCGCCATCGGATGGAGATAGTGATCGAGAACCCCGTGGAGTCATCGCCGCCGCTGCCGCCGCTGCCGCCGATGCCGTCGCTACCACCACCTCCCCTATTATCCCCAGCGTGGGACGCGCTCGTTGCCACCCCGACGACTACGACGATCAAGCCCTCCGCCATCGACAGCACCTCCATGCCAGCGGCCACCACCGTCATGACGATAACCATCGCCGAGAACCCCACTGCCCCCCCGACTAACCCCCCAGTGCGCTTCTCTTACAGAGAGACATATGGGGCGAACTCGAACCCCTACGCCGGCGATCTGTACTCCTCGTGTCGCGGCCAGCCGAGAGGCAGGTCGTACGGTGACCCAGAAGGCGCTTCGCCGTCGGTTCGACGCACAGATAAGTCTGGTTTGTTGGGGATCACGGAGTCAGAAGCGTCCGGGCTCAGAGCCGGTATAAGATGCCCGCGATTGCTCTCCGGAGTGAGCAACATCGCCTCGGGGATCGCGTCCCCCAGACGTCTCGAGTGCATCGGCCAGCTGGACCCCGTGCTGGAGGTTCCCGGTCAAGTGACCCGCGCGAACGTGGCGCCTGGAGCTCGCAGCCTGTTCCCCGTCACTTGCGCCTCCGTGATGAGAGAGGGTGGTAGGATAGACGGCTGCGAGACGCTGTCCGTGGTCGCACTTGGCAGGCCAATCAAGTCCGCGTCCTTCGACTCGCTGGAGGCGAAGTACGGGGGCAGCTGCGGTGCAGAGATGGATCTGGAGGGCATCGACTCCTGCAGCTCGGGTTATGGATCGTCGTTCAGGTTCCAGGAGGGTTGCGAGACCAGAGCACGAACCCTGGGACGCCTGTCTCGGTTCTCTCTGGCGAGAAGCGATCGCGACGCTGAGATAGAGGAGGAGATGTCTCGGTACTCGGAGGCCTGCTGCAACTTCCCCTTCACAGTTCGAGCCGCGACGGCGTGCCCAGGCTTCGAAGAGACCGCTAGCCTCCCGTCGACTCGCTCCATCACCGCGGCCACCGCGGCCACCGCGGCCACCGCGGCCACCGCGGCCACCGCGGCCACCGCGTCCACCACCACCACTACCACCACCGTCGCTGTCGCTGTCTCGGCGATGTCGGGAACCCCATGCAGCAAGGAGGAAGGAGTCAAGCGCAATCTTATCGCAGGGGAGGAGAGGGCCGAGGCGGAGGGCTGCGAGCACGGAGCGACCAGGCTGAAATACGGGGAGCCGTCTCAGAGGGGCGACGATCAGCTTCTAGACAATGACGCGATCCAAACGCTCCGTGTGATCATTCTGTCGGAACAGTTGTGAGGGGGTTGAGACTGTCGTTGGCCGACGACACGTGAATGGACGAACGCGTCGTTTCTCGCCGACCGATATATCGTTCGATGTTGTATTATATTTAAGTAGCTTGTAAGCAATCGCGACGAGAGGGACGATTTGTTTCGGAGTCTTGAAGAATCTCGCATAAAGGCTGACGCGATGCCATAAGAGGCCATATCTTCGAGAAAGAGACAGGGTGGAAAGACGTACCGTGAAGCGTCGAAGCTCCAACGCTCCAACCCTCCGCTCCCCATTCAATGCGGGGCGGGATGGCGATCGCGTTCGAGCTTCGGGCGCGTTACGCATTTTGTACTTTTATATCGTGGACGATGCCGCCGATCACGCGCGACGAACGATCCCCGGAAAATCTCCTCTGTATGTATCATAAAATCTCGACTGCGCTGCGACGCGCTTAAAAACGTAAGCAATAAGTCTGGCCGCTCGAAGCCGAAGCCGAGGCGAGGCGAGGCGAGGCGAGGCGAGGCGAGGCGAGGCGAGGCGAGGCGAGGCGAGGCGAGGCGATGCGGCACCGAGTTGCCCGCTTGGAGCTTTCGAGCGCTCGTCTGTTGTAAATAACTGTAAAACGTACCGGTACTTAACGAGTTGGGGCGCGACGGCGATCGGGGACCGAGGGATTGCGCGCGACCCGACGCCGACGGCGCCTCGTTCTCCTCTCGCTCCGGACGAAAGGGCGAGGGAACGAGGGAAGAAGGACCCCGTCGCCATCGAGCCCCCTGATTTCAGCCTGAAAATAACGATAGCTACGCTTTCGACGTAAAGATATTTCATGGACACGCGCATCTACGTACCGCGCGTCCTCTTTAGTTTTCTAGCGTTAAAACGCGGCGCGTTCAATTGGGATCTCACGTAACCCCGTAGCTGACAACCTTCGTTGAAATTCTTATTTTTCTACACCGTGTCAACGAACGCTGCCGACGTTCGCCGAAATCTCCGCGTTCCCATTCCGTAGACCCGCGCGGTTTAAACGGGTTGAGCGCGACACGAGGACCAGCCGGATCCTTTCGACTTGTGATCTCATTTCTTCGCCGAGCAACGATGACAGTTTTGTTTTTAATCCGAACGACCGGAGGAACGGGGTAGGCTTTCGAGGCGACGATGTCCCTTATTCTTTTTTATCCAATGTCACCTGATGTCTTACTTGCGAGTTTTAAATTCATATTACATTCGAGGTGTCGCAGAAAGTTTGGCGTATGGACTCTGGTCACAATAAATACAGACTATCTCCCCGTTTGATGACACGCGAACGGACGATAAGATACGTTTACAAGTAGATTCTCGTCCGTTCCCAAAAGTTTAATTGGAGCGACTCGCGGAAGCGTATAAACCTCGATCAAGGATATCTTCGCCGGAAACGATGAGCCCCCCTCCCCGTTCTTCCGTTCCCAAACGACAAAACGACCAACCAAATGTATGTGTTAGCGTTCCGCAAGCTCGGGAAGCGGATATCGTTCGCGAAGCAACCCGCTCGTGGCGAACTTTCCGCAGAGCCGAACAAGTGCCCCTGCCGAACTGAACGTCGGTCAGAGAGCGATTGTTTTTACGTGCGCGCGCGTGCCCTGCGTGGGTGGACGCTGAGAGTAGCGCACCGCGATCGCCGTGCACGCGTGTCCCGTGCGAATTTGAAAAATTGATGTATATCGATCGACACATACACAATATATATCAATTATCGTCCATTATAGTTACGGATATTATTACGGATTATTATTTGTACAAATTTTATGTTGCAATATAAAATAAACGACAAAACGACAGCTCGGTGTTAAATTATTTTTTCAATTAAGAAACCAACTTGGATACCTATATTGTTACGCAAATTTTCGCCACGCAACTTTTCTTGCAGGCGCAGCGCGAAATTTTTCTATCGCCAGGTTGCTGACTTTATTTTCTCTTTCAAAAAATATGTGTGCAATATTTTTGGCTACTCTACGAAGCAGCGAAGTTGCATGAAAGTCGATGATTCCCCAAGGCTGTTTGGGATCAGTTTAATGCAAGTCCCATTGGGCTATGTAGGCATTTTGGGGGTCGCAACTCTAATTGGGAAACACGATCTCGGTGGATGTCGCAACACCAATATTATATCGAACAGGAGGAAGTTGGTTAACCCTTTAGCGCCCAGTGTGACGTATGCGTCACATCAGTTTCAGACGTATACAAAACCAATGCTAATACCGGGACATTCCACGCGAAATCGGACACTTTTCGGAGTGACATTTCGGATGTTGCTGAAATTTGAATGTGTTGTAGTCTTTAGTGACATTTAAATGTACCTCAAAGGATTTTTCAATATTTTGAAAACGGTCGATTTTACAGCTGTTTGAAGGTAAGTGCTAACATTTTTTCAGTAAATTATAGCTATGGAAGTAGTAAACGGATGGAGATGAGCTTTACGGTGCTTATAGAGAAGACATTGAGGTTTTAAGAAAAAATTATTTCAGTTTAAAAAATATAATTTTTTAACCACTTTTGTCCAATTATTTTAAACAAATGCAGTTTTTTAACATCGGGCGCGATTTTAAAAATCTGAAAAAATAGGGGACTATAGTTCTATCCTTCCCCTTGATGGACTAATTTTCAAAAATATGGACATTTTAAAATTGGCCTTGTGAAAATTGCCGAAACTTGGCGCTGCGTCCAATCACACCGGCTCGACTCGCTGAGCCGTGCGGTGCTCGCAGCGGCCAAGTGCTATTCTTATACAGTTTTCCCGAATATGCTAAGTATTTGCAAAAAACTGAAGAAGGAAAACTTTTACTGTTTTTTTATACACAACATAATACGGTAGCTAAATTTTTGGTGTTCGCAATATTTTCCTTGAAACGAAGGTGACCCTCAGCTTTTGAAATGGAATGCTATATATTTGATTATCCAATATGAAAGCCACTGTCAAGACAAATTCAACCATATGGTATACTATGACCTCGAAGGATACACATGGTTAGGAATGAAATAAATATATCGAAGTATCTATAGTAGATTGAATTTCTTCTTTCAATCCTGACCATGTGTATCCTTGAAAGGTCATAGTATACCATATGGATGATTTTGTCTTGACAGTCGCTTTCATATTGGATAATCAAATATATAGCATTCCATTTAAAAAAATGAGTTACCTTCGTTTAGAGAAAAATATTGTAAATAACAAAAATTGAGTTACCGTATTATGTGGTGTATAAAAAAACAGTAAAAGTTTTCCTTCTTCAGTTTTTTTTACAAATACTTACCATATTCGAGAAAACTGTATAAGAATAGCACTTGGCCGCTGCGAGCACCGCACAACTCAGCGAGTCGAGCCGGTGTGTTTCGACGCAGCGCCAAATTTCGGCAATTTTCACATGGCCAATTTTAAAATGTCCATATTTTTGAAAATTAGTCCATCAAGGGGAAGGATAGAACTATATTCCCCTATTTTTTCAGATTTTTAAAATCGCGCCCGATGTTAAAAAACTGCATTTGTTTAAAATAATTGCACAAAAGTGGTTAAAAAAAATTATTTTTTAAACTGAAATAATTTTTTCTTGAAACCTCAATGTCTTCTCTATAAGCACCGTAAAGCTCATCTCCATCCGTTTACTACTTCCATAGCTATAATTTACTGAAAAAATGTTAGCACTTACCTTCAAACAGCTGTAAAATCGACATTTTTCAAAATTTTGAAAAATCCTTTGAGGTACATTTAAATATCACTAAAGACTACAACATATTCAAATTTCAGCAACATCCGAAATGTTACTCCGAAAAGTGTCCGATTTCGCGTGGAATGTCCCTAATGCATAATAATAAAATACAGTAAATTACCTATGTGATGATTGTAGAAAGGAAAGGAATTGTTAAGACACGGTAGGATGATACGCTAGGATGTTAGGACTCACATTGACACAATCACACGAATAAAATGAAAAAGAGTATACGATCGGCGTTAGATTGTAACGCGAAAGTGAACTATAAAAAAATTATTATTAATAATCCACTCTTTTCGAAATTCAAGCAAGACAACGACGCACGCGAGTGGATCTGTTTCCCAACGTTACTTTATAATATTTATGTATATGCCAAATGCAGGAAGTCTTCAAAACTATCGCGGGTGGTGCTTCTTCATTTCTTACACAAACTCATTAAACACAGAATGAAAGCTTCCAACGATCCATCATCGTTAGAGTGGTGTGGTATCATTATAGTCGCTCTACAGAGTCAATGATTTTTCAACGTTTTCTAACAAACTCCCGACAGCTGCAACCCCATATAGAGCTCTTTATCGCTCGCATAACACTAATTCATCGTAATGCAGTCATTCAGTTTCAAAATACGCAACTTTACTTTAAAGTACGACGACGTTGCAGCCTTCCTGAAGGCCGCAACCTTGGGATCGCTTTAGTGCAGATCCCGATGCAGGTCCCAGTGGGCAATGCGAGCATTTTGGGGGTCGCAACTCTAATTGGGAAACGCGAACTCGGTGGATGTCGCGACACTAATATTATATCGAACAGGAGCAAGTTGGTTAATCTAGACTAACTCTAATTCAAACAACACAAGGACTCATCGACGCAGCGCTAATCTTTATAAATAAAAAATAAAAAAACAGGAGGGGGGGGGGGTATCGGTACCATCGATGTGGTACCGCTAAATCAAAGAACGCGCGATCGGTCAAAATCGCAACGCTAATTATTGAAAAAAGGAGGGAGCATATAATGCAAGAATATTAATTCGAAGACTAATTCAAAGTGTGAATAAATAAAATAGTTTAAATAATCGCGTTCGTCATTCATTCGCAACGCTACTCTCGAAGCAAACATTCTAACATGCAAGAATAATTCAGCGAACCACGATTAACTTTCATTCGCAACGCTAACTCGAACCGTCAACATTTCATTCGCAACACTAATTCAACTCGCGAGTTGCCCCAACATCCCTGGGTGGATATGTCAATGGGCCAGCATACAGCTGACCAATAACTACTACTACTACAACTACAGGCGAGCACAGTAACAAAATAATGCAAAAATGACCCCGCAACCCCTGGGGGATGCAAAACCATTTCAGCAGCCCACACGACGTGGCCTCTTCCCTGGCCGGGCTATCTTCGGCTCATTAGCCACTCGTTTCTTTTTTTCGGATCGAAAATAGATCCGCACCTGCTCGGAGTCACGAGCGCAACGCGAAACGTTTCGAGGGCCTATCTTTCCGTTCGCGAACGCGTGACCAACGACCATAGAGTGCAATGTCGCTGGCTTCGAAGGGTCGAATGCATCATAGAGTGGGTGGTGGTCAGTGTTGGTACGACGGTTGACGATCGTCTGCATCACGTTCGCTAACTTTGCAATCTCGACCGTTGAAAAGATAATACGTTTCGAGCCTGTCTCCACCCCGGTTCCGATCGCGACCAGCGACCATGTGCAATGGCGACCACTGGTGTGTGCGAAAAAGCCGAAAGGATGAAGCGAGTCAGAAGCGAGGGCATACTCCGCTCGCGCCAGCTTCACCCTCGACTTTTCTCACTGGATTGTTCGCCTGAAAGCAGGTGATCGCGCGCGCGAGAAAACGACCCCACCCACGATCAGAGAATGCGATCACTCGCCCCGGCCCTACCTACTTATATTTAAGTCACACATTCGTACCAGAGGGTAAGTTACCTATCCTGCCCGGCACCTGTATTTAAAAAGCATGGCAAAACACATTCTCGCAAACACACTCATCCCAGTGACAACCCACTCCACGATTCTCAAGCATCACCGCCCGGTTGCTTTGGCCTACACTAGAGAGAACGTCCCGGGACGTCTCCGTCAGCCGAGCTTGGCCCACATCATACACAATCTGAGGTACGTACCATTTTGCCTGAAATCGACTGACAAGGCTAGTGACCATTGCGTGTAATGCACTTGGCTGTTGATTAACTACTCTACGTAAATATATGTAAATGCTAATAGTTGCTCATTTGATTCAATGAGATCGATAAGATTCATGTACATATTCCATAGAAGCTACTGTGCAAACATTGTATAAACTATAAATCAAGGGATATGTACAGAGGTGTGAAGAAATATTTATGAACCGACGCACTACCACATACTAACCACGCACACACAATACACAAATGTGGAAGTACGTCGTGCACGGTACACACTAACGCAATGCCAGCCGCTAGTTTTGTTTATTAGTTAGTTACGAGCTAGGTCATCATGCCCTGTTGTCGTCACCCATCGTCACGTAGCGCCTGGGCACGTGAATGAGTTTCGAGACAACAAAGCATGGAATGGAAAACCTAAAAATCCTGATCTAGAAAGAAGCTCGTTAGTGTATTCTGTCTACCTACTTTTTACTTTCTCATTGAAATTTTAGGGAAAATGACTGGACTTTGTATTTCTCAATTAATCGAGAATACTCTTTCTCAAGGAAAATACTCTAATTAATAGTGTTGCATTTGTGAAGAAAATTAGTTGTTCAAGAATAAAAGAGACTCTAATAAAGATCATTCAGACAAAAACGAAAGACTCTGATCAGAGAATAAATGATTTCAAAGATTTTTGGAAACGTTAAGAAAATTTCGGGCGACTTGGTCGTCAAAGCATATCTGCTTTCCAAGGAGGAGAGAACTATATACACGATGCTTTTTTACGTTGACCACGAAATCACCCAACCTGAACTGCCTTCTTGTACATAAACAGCATCCAACATCATTACTTTCTCACAAACGGACAAAAATACAAAGATTATTATCAAACTATATCCTGTTAAAAATATAGAGAAGAATTAACTCGTTCGGTATCATACATTGTATACGAAATGTTTATTGATCGAAATGTTTATCATCGAACATGACCCGATGGCATCCGACTTCTCTACTATGTACATGACAATCAAATTCACTCGCACATCGATAATATTCACGACAATATCCAATCTCGATCAAATATTTATATTAGAAATCATTAATCATATTCTAGAGCTTACTATATGGAAAAACGCGATGTACAAGAAGACCCTAACTATCCTGATCTAAGAAATGGCACATGAACAACAACAAGTAATAGTTACTAACTACTCATGGGTGGCAGCGGGAAACCAACATACCCCCCCATGGTCACTATGCTCGCCAAAGCACGTATACAACCGGCACCGATCACCCGTGCCGTTTCGGACCTTTCGTCCTACGACACGATGAGTGTGCGAGACCAGAGGAATAAAAAAAGCATGCGACTTACTACTTGGAGAGTACAGCTGACATCGTAGGAGTCATCGAGGGTGTCGGGGGGGGGGGGGGGGCAGCCTTGGCCCAGCCAAGTCCTATAGCAAACGAGAATAAAACGTATTATGATTTATTTCCAAGATCGTCGCAGTGTAATTTCAATCATAACGAACGGCGTCGCACAAAAAGGAACTAGAAACTAATGATATTTTTCAATCGTATCCAAGCTTTAAGATTGAAACTTGAAAATGTTGAATTATAAAGTGAGTATTTCGAGTACACAATGGAATGAAACGAGACACTTACATCCTTCCATCGTGGTCCTGCCGAGCCAGCGAAACTCATCTTCAGCTGAGGCAGCACTCCGACTACTCCGATATACCGATATACCGATATACCGATATACCGATATAACTAAATTCACGTTTATAAATAAAAAATAAAAAAAAAAGACTACCACTCTCCCCCTCTCCCTCTCCCTCTCTGCCGAACAAAGAGATTTCGAACAACAAAACTGACTCTAATCCCGCGACTTGAGTCTTGAAATGCGATGGCAACACTGACTCTATCCACGCGTGTGATTAAGCAAAGAAATTCTGCAAAAGGAGCCACTCTCCTCTGTGGGGAAAAAAGTACTTTCTTTTTGAACTTTTACGCAACAAGCACCGATTCTACCAACCGCATTGCGCGCGGCCACCAAATTTTCTTTTCCTCATTTCTGTAACAAAGAAAGGTAAAAATTCTGTTAGTTCACGAGCATAACGAGGATAATCATTGTTAAAATAATAAAAAGAATAATAAAATTGTGCGAGTATGTCATTTTTTAAAGTATGTAAAAAAAAATTCAATTGTATTAATAAACAAATTCGAGAACAGAGAGGGTATTTTGTTGCAATTTTTATTTTATTCTCTTTTATACTCGCTCGAACAAACCAGAGAATCTATCGAATATATGTAAAATTATAATTAGCAACATTTTCTTTAAGATGTTACCATCACTTTTCATCGATAATATAAGCAACAACTTTTACTTACTTCATTTTTATTCGCCGAAGATGGCGTGTCATTCTCTCTAGAAGCGAAGCCGCCATTTCTATAATTTAATTGACGCACAGAACGATAGTTGATAGTTGTATCGTTTCCTTGGTAGAACACCGTAGCGTAGAGACGTAGTAGACGGTCCACGCTCGTACGTATTCCTTTTTCCTTCGCGCACTGAATTCTCTAACAAAGAGAAATAATTTTTACCCATTAAATATATAACAAACATAATAAGGATAATAAGGATAATAAGCATCGATATCGATGTGTTCTTTTTTGTACTTAATATATCCCTCTTTGAGCGACGCAACGTTCGACGGAGATTCTCTCCACTTGTCTCCACCTATCGTCCCAAACCGCATTGGCTGTTCGCGTAGCGGTCCGACTTGTCGTACCGAAAACAGGTTGTATCGGCGCAGTGCTTCCTCGTCCGCATCTCTCGTATGTCTACATTTCTTTTAGATACAGTCTGCCCAATATCCTCAAGAGAAAGCAAAATACCGTACCATCGACAATCGCAATAATTCCTCGGAAGTTATTATTGATTTCTCTATCTATAAAAATTTCATTGCAATATGTTTAAAAATTCTTATCGCATCGTTATAATTATAAATGTACACGACATTTCTGTTGCACATTACCACGCTTGTATATTTTTCCAACGAATAAATCATAGAAACTGTATATCGTTGAAACAAGAAGATGAGAAAATGAAAACTATTACCTATAACCATTACTCCCTCCTTCGTTCGTTTATAGAGCGTACTTGCGGGATAAAGGGGAAGAAAAATGAAATGGAAGAGAACGAGAATTTGCCACAGTGAGAATTTACATCCAAAAGTTGAAATAATTTTCTCAATTCTCACAATAGCGTAGAGAGAGAGAGAGAGAGAGAGAGAGAGAGAGAGAGAGAGAGAGAGAGAGAGAGAGAGCGAGGCAAAAGTCGAACCGTCGACTCGCATCTTTCCGAAATAAATTAGAACAGATCGTCGTGCGCAAAAAGCGTTGCTACGCTCTATATCAACTATTCACGGTGCCTTCGCAATTTTATAACATTTAAGCCAAGCCAACACAGCATTTAATTAACTCGCAATCGAAAATTTAAACGGAGAGACGCGTGCAGATTAAACTCATTGGCTTCGAGGGAGCGTTTGTCTGGCTGGGGTATAGCCACATGCGCAGAACACTGCCGCCCTCCTTAGTTAAACTGTCCTATCTAGCATTCTTTCATTCTTTCAGATACGTTGAAATATTTCAAGTTCCACGCGTCTTTTACCTTTTAAGTAAAGTTAGAAAACTCTACGCGCTACGTAAATATTTATAAACAGTTTAATGTATTTAACCTAACTTCTTTTAAAATGGTTCAAATATCTTATCTAAAACAATTAATTAATTGGCACGTTAATAAAACATTCCCCACCGGTACACAGCTATTACAAACAATTATATCAGGCTATTACACAATAATGACAACATGTTTTAATTCGAATGAAGGGAAACAAGTGTGGTATAACAAGTAAATGATAAAACCTCAGTTTTCTCGGTTGTTTCAAAATTGTGCTAGATGGGACATTTTAACTAAAGAGGGCAGATTACAGGTCTGAATTGTCGTGGTTGTCTGAATTGGCGGGTTCTCCTTCTTATATGACAAGGAGAACAAATGGTGCTCGAACGTGATTGGCCGAGAATATTGGAAAACTGCAAGATTCGAATTTCCGCGCCCGCGGTCAACCGCCATCGTGCATACGTTAAGGGGGGGATTCAATATTCGCGAAAAGAACGGTATAAAATTACTCGACAACGCTCGAAATTAACATATTATGTTGATATACGCGCAAAGGAACACGAAACCCGCGATATTTGGGAGAAATTCGCGGAATTTTTCGAGATATTAACGAAAAATCAAGTATGACGCCACGCCGTCAACCACCGATCGGCGTAGAGGCGAACAAAAACTTTACTCACTCATATTTCCCAGCTCGATGCGAGATTCGGGCCAAAAACTGCAAATCCGCGTGCCTCGTCGATCCCTCTTCGCGATTTCGAATACTCGGAGCACACGAAACTTGATATAATATCGCGAGAAAGATGTTTTCTGCCCACTGGCTACGGAGAGACGTGATCACGATCGAATCCAAAGGGCTACTGACGGCGGGAACGCTACGTAGGAGTAGCGGGGAGGGAGGGGGGAGGATTAGTCGTTGCGTTGTCCAATATTTTTGCCTACGTCGAGCGACTCTGATTGAAAACTTCCAAACCATCACGCTTGGAAGTTGCACAGAGATTTATAATTTAACAATGCCAGCCTTACAATTAACAACAAACTTTAACGTTAACAATGCTGTGCAACACCCTCGAGATGCTGGAGAAGCCTCGGGGGGGGGGGGGGGGGGATATGCACGGTAGAGAACGTTAAAGAATATAGAATATGCATGCAACAACAAGTGGGGGGCGCCAGTATTCCGAGGCACTTTATTAATGTTTAAATAATAACTAATGAATTCGAACCACTTGTCGAACTGTGAATGCACCGAACCTATATCTATGCACCACTCCAACGTTTAGGCGAACAATAGATGCATTCGTTAAACTGAATAGATACATCGAAGAAATTCAGAGTTCATTTTTTGACACTTTGAGGTTACGTACCATCTCCATGGCTCGCGTCCAACGTCGTTTCTGACGATTTCGGAAGAAAATTTAACCAAAGCGACACCAAACGAACCGAGAAATACTTTTTTGAGGAACATGCGCCCAGGTGTGGCACAAAAACGTTTTGAAAACGTTTAAAAAAGAAAAAAAGAAAAAAACGCGTCCAGGCCAGAGGACACACGCGCGCGCGCGTTAAGGGGACCAGCAAAGAATCGGAAGGTGGCCCGAAAGAAGCAAGTCCCGAGAACACGTCCATGTTGGCGGCGAAGCGCAATGCACGCGTGTGTCTCATCTAGTGGTGGAGATTTATCGATGGTACTCATTATCGAAAATTATCGACGGCTTATTTTCACTATCGATAATTATCGGTATTGAAAGTCCTAGGTTAGTCGATTAAAAAATATTAGCTAAAATTCAGAATCCCAAATTTAATTTGTAATATTGTTACTTGTATTAAAAATAAACTGTATTATACATATTTGAACAGCGTTTCGTTATTACCTTCGAGACTTTTATAGATAAAAAATGGTATAGCGAAGTACATGATGGATTAAAAATATTCTGTTGAATAATAATAAATGATAATTTGTTGGATTGCGTATTTCTTGTTTCCCTGTATAAACGTTTAACGTTTCAAATTTGATAAATCTTTCCAACTAAGTGACAACAATATTACTTGTATATGTATTACTTTAATTTCCCAAGTATATCAATTGAGGGCTCGGATGCAATAAGGGGACTAGCGCTCGAAAATGCGAAAAAGAATTGTCCAAACGCTAAGAAATATTGGAAAATTAAATGTTTTTAAACCGTATTTTACAAAATATAATGTTATAAAGCTCGTCGCGACACAAATTCTTTCTATTTACAGTTTTCTTTTTTATCGAGTCATTAGTATTCGAGATAAAAATTATAAACAAAAAAAATTTCTTCGACCAAAATCATTATTTCTTTAAACATAAATTGCGATAACTTGAGTAAATATTAACGGATCGTTATGAGACTTGAAACATAAACTCAGAAAACTCTAGCGAAGCCGTAAAATGTATGCGCAAAATCCTTATGTTGATAAATGTAATAATATTTCGTTTAAAAGTAATACTGGACATAACCCATGTCTTTCACTGTTCGCCGTTAAAAAGTATCGAGGGAATTTTCAGGTACATAGGTATAACTTGCGGCGACAAAGTTTTTTCTTAATATACACGGAAGTTTTTCACCAATTTTCGCACTTTATTAATAAATAATTACAGAAGATATGACGATATATATAAATCCCGCGCGGCACCAACAGTCAGCAGCTGCGTACAATCGCGTCACACTGCAAAGATGACATGACATTCTATTCTCGCTATTATATGATTATATATTACAAAAAAATATTGCGATATTATTTTCGAAATATTTAGTAACATTTTTATTATAGTACTTACACGTAATATTTACAATATTCACACTGTTCTGTTTACAATATTCTGTTATTTTATAAATTTTTCTTTTTCTCCTTTTTCCCATCTTTCCTTTTTCATTTTCTTTTTGCTTATCTTTTCTTCTTTATACAATGTATTTTTTATTGATGTCGCGCCTAAAAATTTTTTGCCAAAATCTTGTCCACTGGAGGTACAATATTGCAGTAAATTTTCAAAGTCTTTACGTTTTTCAGCAGTCACTCCTACTCCGCCTGCCAGTGACGCTTTTTTTCAAATCTTCCCCGCCAACAGATGTTTTAATATTTACAGTAGTAGGTTCCCCATTGTAACTATAATAAACATCTACTTGCCCATTGGGAAAATAAATGATACGTACGATTTGACTTATTTGAATTCTCTTTAAATCTTTGTTCGGCGTCAATAAACCTTCGTAATTTTTTATTGCAATTTTTCTGGCATCTATCATTCTCGAAGGGGGGATTTCGCGCCGTTCTAATTAATTCCGCGTATAACGGAATATTGTAAACAGGACAGTGTAAATATTGTAAATATTGTAAATATTGCGTGTAAATACTATAATAAAAATGTTACTAAATATTTCGAAAATAATATCGCAATATTTTTTTGTAATATATAATCACATAATAGTGAGAATGAATGTCATGTGTTTGCAGTGTGACGCGATTGTGCGCAGCTGCCGACTACTGTTGGTGCCGCGCGGGATTTATATATATCGTCATATCTTCTATAATTATTTATTAATCAGTGTGAAAATTGGTGAAAAACTTCCTTGTATATTAGGAAAAAACTTTGTCGCTGCAAGTTATATGTACCTCAAAATTCCCTCGATACTTTTTAACGGCGAACAGTGAACGACATGGGTTATGTCCACTATTACTTTTAAACTAAATATTATTACATTTTTCAACATAACGATTTTGCGCATACATTTTACGGCTTCGCTAGAGTTTTCTGAGTTTTATGTTTCAAGTCTCATAACGATCCGTTAATATTTACTCAAGTTATCGCAATTTATGTTTAAAGAAATAATGATTTTGGTCGAGGAAATTTTTTTTGTTTATAATTTTTATCTCGAATACTAATGATTCGATAAAAAAGAAAACTGTAAATAGAAAAAATGTGTGTCGCGGCGAGCTTTATAACATTATATTTTTTAAAATACAGTTCAACAACATTTAATTATCCAATATTTCTTAGCGTTTGGACAATACTTTTTCGCATTTTCGAGCGCTATAGTCCCCTTATTGCATCCGAGCCCTCAATTAATGCCGCGAATTTAATAGGTTTATCGGCGGTAACTATAATCTATCGATAGGCATTTGTTCTGTAACTTACGATAGCGAATCGTGTTTTGTCAATTTCGTCCTACCACAGAAAGACATTTTGTGTGCGATTACGTACCAAGCATTTCTGGCTTAAATAATCTTACATTTGTATTATTTTCTTTATATATATGACTTACCATTTCTCGTTGAATCCATTATTATAGCAAAAGGCAAACCGGATAAAAAGAAAATTAACTATTGAACTATTTATATTATGTAGTTTTCGTGGTGTTCATTTTCTTTTTATCCGGTTTGCCTTTTGCCATAATGATGGATTCAACGAGAAATGGTAAGTTGTACATAAAAAATTTATTTTACTTTATACGTATATTACGCTTGTTTTTCTA
The DNA here is from genome assembly GCA_963932335.1 of Andrena marginata. Taxonomy (NCBI): domain Eukaryota; kingdom Metazoa; phylum Arthropoda; class Insecta; order Hymenoptera; family Andrenidae; genus Andrena; species Andrena marginata. The sequence continues at coordinate 45,659,400 of OZ010661.1, forward strand.
TAAATATTTCATAGAGAGAAGCCGGTTTAAAAAAAAATTCAATTTGAAGAAACATGATCAAGCGTATGAAGAAAGTGAAAGAGAAGATAATATGATGCGAATGTTGTGAATTTTGTAAATTCATTAAAGAAAGTACAAAACAAAAGACGAAAGATTTCATTGGTTTGTAAAGAGGGGTCCTTAAGAGGTCTGTGCTGATGGCAAATTTGCGAAATGTACTACACTACTGATGGGGTGGGGTGGGAAGGAGTATAAAACCAGCGGTAACACTAGCAATTTAGCTGACCATATAAAAAGATTTCACAAATCCCGAAATACTCGGAAGGACTAGATGTCGAAGCATCAGCAACAACAAGTACCAATTCCATAAGCACGTTTTTTAAAAAAATCAGTGTAATATGATAACAATTCAGAGAGAGAGAGAGAGAGAGAGAGAGAGAGAGAGAGAGAGAGAGAGAGAGAGAGAGAGAGAGAGAGAGAGAGATTTAGAACGTAACATTGGCTCTCCTGCTTGCAACAGACTTCCAACCATTCAATAATATAGTGAATGATAAAGGGGTTTCAGGATGTTTGTGAATAAGCTAGAGATCCCAAGTATGTAATTCCGAGTAAATAGACACCGAGGGGAAAACGATCATGAAAAAACTGTATTCCGACATGCCAAGAAAATTAAAAGAAGACCCCCATGGCCGTTCCAAAAACTTGTTTGTAGAAAACCACCCCATTGACCCCCCATCGACCGCTGTACTTTTCCAACTAACTGGTTCGTTTTTCCAAAAATTCGAATTTGGGAGTGCTATCTTCGCAGTCCTATAACCGGCACGTTTCAACGTATCTTTGACCCGGGAGCAGGCGCGTGTTGGTCTCTTTTCGACCGATGATTTCGTATGTTTTGAAACATGATCCATAGCGTTCGACTGTTTACTTTCTCCGTGGAGCTATTCTCATTTGAAGGGCGTCTCGTCGACTTGCCTATGTTGCGAAGCAACAGTTAGTGCATTCGTGTAGGTTTTAAAACATACATTGTTACACGTCGGTCTTTCCGACCATAGCGCGCCTGCTAACGTTACTCTCATTTCGTCTATCGCATAGAACGCGTACTGTGTGGCAATCATGGCTAATTCTAATTTCCGAGATTTCTTAAGGGGTTAGGACGCAGTAACGGGCCAAGTATGCAGATGATTTTTAGACGACGATAATAAGAAAAGTAAACAATCGATTAACATATGGCTTTGTGTTTTAGTCCACTATATTATGAACTATAAGACGAGCGTATAATATTTACAAAACAGCATTTGTACGTCGTGCAATGTCTCCATTTAAAATTTTTTTTTTTTCCGGATGGCTAACTGGTGGGACGGATTCCGGGAAATCGGATGCATTGTATCAAAAACCCCCAAAATGTCATAAACTATAATATATTCCCTAGGCATTGACGATCCAACACTTCAAATTTTTCAATTATTGTACGAAATATAAACAGAAAGATCACACACACTTTAGTCGAAATTTGATCATTATTTTTCGAACACCGGCCATTTTGTCAATTTTCGCAAAAATTGAAATGTTGGATCGTCAATGCCTGGGAAATATATTATAGTTTATGACATTTTTGGGGTTTTTGTTATAGTTCATCCGATTTCCCGGAATCCGGCCCACCAGTTGGCCATCCGGAAAAAAAAGGATATTTTAAATGGAGACATTGCACGGCGTACAAATGCTATTTTGTAAATATTATACGCTCTTCTTATAATTCATAATATAGTGAACTAAACACACAAAACCTTATATTAATCGATTGTTTACTTTTCTCATTATCGTCGTCTAAAAATCGTCTGCTTTCTTGGCCGGTTACTGTGTCCTAACCCCTTAATGAATGAAAGCATCGAAGACGAGATCAGTGATTCCGCAGAAGATTCTGATTATATTATACAATCCGATCACGATACAGATTCGGAAATTGATTGTGCGGATATAGAGATAGATGTAGAGGAGGCATATACTTTGAGTGAAGGAAACGCAAGTGTTTATTCTTTACTTTCAAGAAGCAGTTTCTAATCTGAGGAAATTATAAAAATTTAATACGTTTACAAAGTCATAAATTTATAAGTATATTTTTTTTTTTAAACAAAAAATATAAATATAAAATATATTAGATAATTGTTATTATGAAAAAGTACAAATTAAATGATAAATTGAAATTTTGATATGACATTTTATTTTTAAAATCAATTACAATGTATTTGTATAAAAATACATTTTCCAGAACTCCACGATCCATTGCATTGGCAAAGATAAAACAACAATATGGTCTAAAATACCACATAGGAACAAGAGTAAAACTAAAAAACATAACGTTGTCAATGAACGTCAAGGCGTAAGACCTACTGCTAAAAATGCTAAAACGGCCATTGATGCGTGGAGACTTTTTTCTATCTGACGATATGATTGAAAAGATAGTTCTGTATGCTAATATTTATACATGTAAATCAAAGTTTTAAGATCCACCAAAATTTTTTTCATCAAGCAAACATATTAAACGATAATAACTAACAAGAACAACGTATACTTCTTTTAGTCTACAAGTACAAAACTATAAGATAACGTCAGCGTCGACGCCATCGAGGAAGTATAGGATAGACTTATCACCAGCAGTGATGGGTTTACTACGTTACATCGAATTTACTACGTGACACGCGTAAAAAATGTAAATAATTGTAGAAAATGTAGAAAATGTAGAAAATGTGAAAAATTCATATACAAACTATTAACCTCTACCAATCTGCCATCCCTTCCCTCTTATTTTCACCCCCTTGACACTCTGTGACAAAGTTTTACCCGGGCAATACCAGGTGCTTTAAGCTAGTAATAATTTCAAAATTTTTTAATAAAGTTCATAAGTTTGGTGAACAAAAGATACTCTAATTTGTACATACATATATATCAACTTATCAGCATGGATTCTGAAGAAATTGATAAAGCTTTAGCAAATTATTTCTTTGGATGTAATATTCCGTTTAGTGTTATTGAATCTAAACATTTTAAGAACTTTGTTCATAAATTGAACCCGAATTATAAAATTCCAACTAGAAAGACGTTGTCGAATAATTTACTAAATGCAAAATTTCAAGATTATAAAAAATCAATAATTAGTGTGGAATCTAAAGATTCAGTTCTACTTTTAGATGGTTGGAAAAATTCATCAGCCAACAATAAATATTGTATGTAGTTGCGATTCTGAATTTAAGTGATAACAGTGGTACATTTATCTTGATGCCTGGAATTTCAGTTATATCAGAGAAACTGGCGAGGCATTAAGAGAAGTTGTTAATCAATGTATGATAATGGGCGCAAGAACAATTTAATTTAAATATATATGCCGTAATAACAGGCAATGCCTCGAATATGATGTCCATGGGAGGAACAATCGATGTATGGCACATGACTTGTAGTAGCCACAGTGCGAATTTATTATGCAAATCATTATTAGATAAGGATTTTCCTGCTAAAGCGAACAATTTATTAAAAGAGTTTAAGTCTCCAACTCTGGAATCCCAGGTATTAGCGCTCTTGGTGGTCAGAGAATGATTTTAGCTGCCGAGATTCGTTGGTGCAGCTATCGTCGAGATACCTTTAGAAGATGCCTCAGGAATTTGGAACCTATGCGTCTTCTTGTTGCTAATGCAGAGAATTTTAATATATATATAAAAGAAGAAATAAGAACTTTGCTTTCCAATCCTACATTTGAAATGAAGCTTTTCGATAATCTAGAGACGCGGTAGCGTCTCGACGCCAAGTACAGGAAAGAAAGTACAGGAAAGAAAAAGACACCCTATATATGGCGACTGTCGCTACTGCTTATCATTCACTCGTCGCCCGGCTAATCCAACCTAACCTGAAACTTATTTCATTAATATCTCCTCACGCCTGCAATATTTCCAAAATTTAAAGGCATTTTTCTTATGTAAACCGCATATAAGCTTTCGAATAGGACCAATTTCAATAAAATCGGTCCACGTATGACAGAGATATCATAATATCGTCTCATGGATCAGTCGAAAATTTTAAGTTTTATAAGATTTTTCTTCTGATTCTTCTTGTTCAAGGAATTTTTCGTCAGTATAATACGTATATTACGCGTTACACACACACCTTCAGGCAACACATGTTTCGTTCTTCGTTCGTCGACTCTCGGGATTATTCGACAGGGATCGTCGTCCGTCATTGTACAAACTATTTTTTAAATACATTGAACTTTATAACCTACCAATCTTAACCTCCAAGTGTCAAATAATGTAAGTTGTCCAAATTTGAGATGTCAGGAGTTTTTACACTAAATAGGAGACGGAATTATTGTCTCAATTAACAAGGTAAGTCGCCAAATTTATTTAATAGATTTTTTATGTAGAGTCGCAGACTTGGAAGTTGTCCGGAGAAGGTTCGACAGAGAAGCACCTTCTTTCGCATAAGTTTCTAGAAATTTGTACCATGCTTGTACAAAATAATATATTGTAGTAAAAAATTGCATTGAATTTAAATTGCCAGATATTTGTATTTGTATACCAGCAATTTAGAGTTTTTATTTTATGTAAAGGTTATTATATTATAGAAATGAAGGGGACGTACTGGACTTCGATAAAAATGAAGGAGACGCACAGGCTTGGATAGTACAATTGAGGGGGACGCACAGGCTTGGATGGATAGAAATGAAGGGAATGCACAGGCGTGGAGGTTGTCCGGAGAAGATTAAATAGATAGACAGAGCATCTTGTTTCGCACAAGTTTCTGGAACTTTGTCAAATAAGGTAAATCGACAAAATTTGTTTAAAGACATAGCATTAAGAATTATTAAGAAAATAGATTATGGTGGACTGCTTGCAATGTAAAGCAAGTCACATTAGTGAAGAAAGTACACTGAAAACACATCTCCGTTAATGCTTTTCAATCTTTTGTGAAAGACATTCGTAATACTTTAATTAATAAAATCCAAAGTAGTTGTCACGCTATTCATTAATTCATTAATTTTTTAGATTCCCATTATTTAAAATCACCAATAAACATACTAAATAAATTAGTTTCATTCCAACACCAATACATTATGCGTTAAAAATATTGGATCTCCGCGTTCATTTCGCTGAATTATTACCATTAGCATTTAAATTTCCTGCAACAAGACTTTCTGCCATACGCTCGCACCTCCTTCGGACACATTAAGGTAAATGGCCCAGTGCTTAAACAAGGCCCAATAATTAAAAATTGAGAAGAAAATTTGCTAATAATAACAGTTTTACTAATTTGCAACGTTTAATCTGATCGAAATATAATTGCAAAATGTATTAGCTTTATATAGATACAATTATATGCTTACATCACTGAATAGTTATGTCAAGATAAAATATTATTGTACAGTAAAGCTTCAACAGTTTCAATCTCGCTTCTTACCTAATGGGCTCAAGCAAGCAACAGAATATTTTTGTTAAGGTTGTAATTAATTAATATTTTATCGTTTTTTAAATAGTACAGTTGTTTTGGATTTATTAAATATTGAAGATTTAAAAATTAATTGGATCTCTTATTAATTTTTGGTTTTTAATATTTAAATTGTTGCGTTTATTCACTAGTACACGATGACATGGCACGGACCAGTCATTAAACGCGTGTTTAATGGTGGCATGGAGGTTAGGCGCCGGTAATACTTATTCAGTGACATTTTCAGATTATTAACATTTATTGTATTAAAGTAAGTATTTTTCTGTATCCTATGTATTTACGTTAATAATAACCAATACAAAAATAATTATAATACAAAAATATAATACTTTTTATGAATTAATAGGATAATTAATCTTAAACTCGTCATAATATTAATATAACCTAAATTTTTATAATATACTTTTAATCAGTTTTTTAACTTATTTTTAATTTTTTTCTAACATATAAGGTCATGCCGAAGATAAAGAAGGCACAGAAAAAGGACTACAGGCAACAAGATGTATGTGCAGCAGTACAATGCTATGAAGCAGGCGCATCGTTACAATGTGCCAGCGAGAAGTACCATGTGCCAAAATCAACAATTTATTTTAAAGCAAAAGGCATTGTGCCTCTGGATGCTACAATGGGTCCGTCAACGTATTTGACGAAGGAGGAAGAAGAAAAACTCGTTCAGTGGATCTTTTATATTGGGGAACGTGGGTTCCCTGTTACTAAAGATCAACTTTTGAATAGTGTTCAAGATTTAGTGATACATTTAAAAAGAAAGACACCTTTCATTGAGAACAGACCAGGGCGACATTGGTACAAATCTTTTTTGCAACGACACCCTACAATTTCCACAAGATTAGCTCAAAATCTTTCATCTGCACGTGCTTCGGCAACAGAAGAGAAGTTGCGTAACTGGTTTTCGGAGGTGCAAGTTTATTTAGATAAGAATGGTTTGAATGGAATCGATGGAACAAGGGTGTACAATTGTGACGAAAGTGGGTTTTTATTGTGCCCAGAAACTGGTCATGTATTGACAAAAAAAGGTTCAAAATCGGTATATTGTGTCATAAATGGTGTAGAAAAGGAGTGTTTAACTACTCTATTTATGGTTAATGCTGATGGCAAAATGGTTCCACCAATGGTCGTGTATGCGTACAAACGAGTGCCTTTCAATATATCAAGAAAAATGCCCAAAGAATGGGGTATTGGTATAACAGATAACGGCTGGATGACTGGACAATCATTTTATGAATATATAACAAATATCTTCCATCCATGGCTGGTGAAAAATAATACTAAATTTCCAGTTATTCTTTTCTTAGATGGCCACTCGTCTCATTTTAATTTGCCATTGGTCACCTTTTGTCGTACTGTTGAAATTGAGTTAGTTGCGTTGTACCCAAATGCGACACATATACTTCAACCGTTAGATGTTGCTGTCTTCCATCCACTAAAAAGTGCATGGCATAAAACTGTGCTAAAATGGAGATTAGATAATAATGGTGAACGTTTAAGAAAAGAAGATTTTGCTCCTTTATTAAAAGATACAGTTGACTCAATGGAAAATCTTGGAAATATGATTAAGAATGGGTTTAAGACTTGCGGGTTATATCCTTTTTCTGCAGATGCTGTGAATTTTAATATCCTTAATAAAAATAAGAAATCTAATACTGCAGAAAAAGAAAACACGATTGAAAATATAACTGTAAATAGAGAAGAATATACACAACATTTGGCCTTGTTTGAAAAAACCATTGACAGTCAAGTTTTACAAGATTTTATAAAAGCTGAGTCAAGTGGATCTTGGACTGGAAAAATTAATCTTGAAGGATTGTTCATGTACTGGATGAACATAAAAGAAAAATGTGGTATAAATTAAATACATGTTATCTTACTTGCACATGTATTACTTGTATATCTAACTAAATGAATTATAATTTTAATTAATCTAGGAAAAAACATTAAAAAAAAAAGTATGGACGTTGTATATAATTTAAATAGTGAAGATAACTCTACTTTAAGTATACAGTTAGAAAATGTACAAAATATAAGTTTAGATATAGAGCCACTTATAGTTTTAAATAATGATGTGACAATAAGTGAAGAGCTGTTGTCGGTAAAAGATTCTGATATTATTGATCAGCAACCATCCAGTAATAAAAATCAAGATGAATACATCATATTAACACCATTTGATGAAGAACAAACTACTGAAGTTTCCAAAGGTATTTCCATTTATTTACACAAATAAAAGCAAATCAAAAGTAATTATTTGAAAAATTATAATTTTGCACATACAAGTGATTTAAATTTAATAGAATGGATTGGACTAGAAAATTGTGTCATTTTTGAAGATGAAAATGTTAATATCGAGCAGCTTAATGCAAATAACCAGCCAGAATCAGTTCTATTGCCTACCAACAATAATAACACACTAAAAGGTTTGTATTTACTACCTTTGTATTAAGTACCTTTATAAAATGTACGCACCATTTTCTAATTTCGTTTAATTGAATAGAAATCCAAAACATTGGTGTTAATGAAGGACAGCCAAAAGAGGTAACTGATATGCCACTCAACCTTTCTGTAGACACTAATTTACAAGGAAGAATGCCTTCACCATTCACAACAACCCTGTTTTGGCCAAAAGAAGTTGAGAAGGAAAAAAAAAAACCATTGAAACAAATATTACCAACCGTAGCAACATCTGATGATTGGTATAATTACCACACACGAAAAGAAGAAGACAAATTAATAAAGCAAAAGGAAATGGAAGATAAAAGAAGACAAAGAGAAGAAGAAAAATTAATAAAGCAAAAGGAAATAGAAGTTAAAAGAAGACAAAGAGAAGAAGAAAAATTAATAAAGCAAAAGGAAATTGAAGATAAAAGAAAACAAAAAGCTGAAACTAAAGAAAAAAAACAATTAGAACAGCAACTGAAGAAGCGAATTAAACAAGAGAAAGATGCAGAGAAATTAAACCTACGACTAAAGAAAACTAAATTGATTAATTTAGATAAATAATAAAGAATTTTATACAAATTTATTCTAAATAAAATGTTTTTATTACCCCAAAATATTACCATATTGATTTCTTTTCATTAACTGCTAGAAATAGTTAAATTAAATATATATTCAATAATTGGGACATTGATAATTAATGACTGAGAAACGCTATGAATTTTAATTGATTTAAAACTCTTCCTTTAACAAATGTAGAGTCTTGTTACTTTATCTAAAAGTAGAAATTTTACGCTTCCGAATAATCATCTTTAGTTATAATTTTGTACTGTTTAAATACTTATAAAAGAAATTGCAATTATCTCAACTGCTTCCTTAACTGTTCTACCACTGGGCCATTTACCTTATTTTAGGTTATAAAGTCATAGCTTTTATTTTATAAGCTTTTATTTTTACTTTTAATTGTTTTCATATTTGTTTTCGAACTTCTTAAAGTTCTGCAATATAAAGAAATGTTAATTATTGTTTTATCAACTATTTTTATTCAATTTTATTTTATGTTTAAACACTGGGACAGCTAAGTTTAATCACTGGGACATGCCGTAAATTCTGTTTAATCACTGGGTCAAGTGGACGCTTTTATAAATTATAAATTTTAATATTTTTCTTTATATAAATGATACTCTATAATACATCTTTTGAAAGAAGAAGACTCGATCTAACGATTGGATAAACATTTAGATCAAATTATATTATTTTTAATTATAAAAAGTCTTAGTAACCGCAAACTTGGCCTTAACTGTTTAAGCATTGGGCCATTTACCTTATTTAGTCTCTACACTCACTAAAGCAAAAGGCCACTCTATTTCTATATATAATAAGTTCTACGTTAAGTTGTAACTAAAATAACTAAAATGTGGATTTTATATATATTTACAGATAATCAAAGCAGAAGATGATGCAGTATGATCTACGGCAGAGAAAAAAATTTATTGTGACATAGTATTATATTAATTATATTAATTAAACGATTTTATTAAACGATTTTATTCAGCTGCAATCCTCTATTTGCTTCTTGTAAGTTTGGTTCATATCAGAAAACTCAAATTTAAACCAATTCCACCAATTCAATCATCATCTTGAAGCATTGCAGGTGTGCATAGTTTCTATTATGTAGAATTTATCTTTAATTCTATCCCGTCATAAGACTGTTTATTAGGGTGGACCTTAGTTACTCTTGTCGAAATATAATTTTGAGATTTTTGACGGGGTCACTCCCCAAGGATTATGCCACTGGGAGAAAAAATAATGTGTGCAAAATTTGAAATTGATCGGAGAACGAGAAACTGTGCCTCATCGCATTTGAAATTTTTTATTTTCGTAACTCGTTTTTCTTCGTTGTAGTATATCGTTAATATACATTTTTATATATCGTTATCTTTTTACGCTCTGTAATAATATAGAATCAAAGTATAAGATTACACAAAAAAATCATGACCTTGAAATCTCAAAAAATGAACCATCAAAAAATACTTTTTTCGTTGGCATTATATTTATGTTGTCAAACAGTATAATTTTCGTCTAAAATTTTTTTTGGATAATTATAAATAACTGATTAAAGGGAAAACTACATCCGAAATGCACCAATTTTTGCAGATATTTTTCAATTTATTTTAAAAACTAGGGCTCTAGAAGAAAATTCACCATTGCACGTGATGCAACAGACATTTTCCCCCCGGCAAACACCAACAAAAGTGGTAAGTCACGGTTTGTTTTCAATACAGAAGGCAACAGCGGCGGGCGTATCCATTGCCGCTCACCGACAGAATCGCTTACACGCGCGCGACTACCACTGTCGGCGCCATACGTTTTGCCAAACTATTTCGCTCAGTTATTGAAAACGAAATGTGACCTACCACTTTTGTTAATGTTTTCCGAAGGAAAAATGTCTGCTGCATCGCGTGGAGTAGTCAGATTTTCTTCTAGACTCTTAGTTTTTAAAATAAATTGACAGATATCTGCAAAAATTGTTGCGTTTCGGGTGCATTTTTTCTTTGATCGCGGTTTAAATATATTTAAGTAGTAATAATGCAATAATAACTTATATCGTTGTGTTCCCGAAGGTTTATAAAATAATTTTGACGGAACAAGCAACCGAATAACTATTACTATTTCGATACGCAAGACGTTCAAGTTGAAAATTTGCATTTTTTTTTTAAATGAACTAATTTTTCGAAAACGGAGGATGTTGGCGAAAAACGGTTTGCGAATTCGTATTCAGCGTACGAAAATTTATAAGAAACGTGTATTGAATGTTACAAGTCCAGATGGCTGTTGAATAGTTACAATTGAACTTTTGCATGAGTTTGACTGCTCGTTCGGCCGAATCGTTTACTGCTAAATTATTTACTATATTTAATCCAATATTATAATTGGGATCACTTTTCCATTCTAGAGAATCCATATTTATAAAATCTGTTGGAACAGTGTATTCTTAACGAAAGTATCGGTTATTTCATTAAAATTTTGAAATCTATTATTTATATATATAAATGAAAAAAATTCCTTAGACAAAAGTTGTACTGTTTGACATGGTAAAAATAATTACAACGTAAGATGTTTTTTTACGGTAAATTTACGAGATTTCAAGGTCATAATTTTTCAAGTAATCTTATACTTTGATTCTATATTATTACAGAGTGTAAAAAGACAAATTCAACCATATATAAACATGTATATTAACGATATACTACAATGGAGAAAAACGATTACAAAAAAAAATTCAAATGCGATGAGACCCGGTTTCCCGTCTTCCGGTCGATTTCAAATTTTCCACTTTTTTTTCCCCCAATAAAAATTATCTAAAGTCTGTCCCTACTATGCCAATTATCTTTGTAAAAAGAAGTGAGATCCCCATAAAAAAACTTCAAAAAGTAAAAAAATTACGCCAAGTACATGAAAAATCAAATATATCACAAAAAATAGAAGGTAATAATAAAATCACAAAAAAATAGAAGACAATATACAATCCCCCAAAAAATAGAACAAAATATATAATCACAAAAATAGAAGATAATACACAAAAAAAATAGAACAAAATATACAATCACAAAAAAATAGAAGATTATAATAATTACAAAATAAAAAATAGGTGTGAAATCAAAATGAGCTGCAAGTACATAAAGGTACTTTCCAACTGCGCTTAAGATGACACAACTACATATACACAGCTAAAATGCTGTGATCATACATTCCATTACTCATATCGCGGACATTTTTTAATTAATCCGTCAAAAAAAATCCCATTTAAAAAAAATTGTCGTAAATTAATAACTTTACAAAATTAATAATATACCAAAATTACGCCAATTATAAGAATGGCTATTATAAAAAGACAAAATTGTATTAAATAATATTAAGCAGACATATTTTTATACAAGTAAATATTTTAATACGAATAAATATTTTATTCAAAATACTTGGCGCTGCGGAACCGAAAAAATGTTAATTGTTTTAGTAGTAATAATAATTTATAATAACTCCCTTACAATCTAAAATACATAAACATATATATACATATACATATTAGAAACGCAGTCAGATCTATTCTACATATATTTAACTCTAATATCATACGTAGCATATGCACCCGCACACATACACACATTCACGAAAGCACGCACAAGAAAGAAAGAAAAAGATTAATGCAATTTATATATATTTATTTCAGTTTAGCAACTCCAATGCGGAGTGCAGCGCCAAGTATTTTGAATAAAATATTTATTCGTATGAAAATATTTACTTGTATAAAAATATGTCTGCTTAATATTATTTAATACAATTTTGTCTTTGTATAATATCCATTCTTATAATTGGCGTAATTTTGGTATATTATTAATTTTGTAAAGTTATTAATTTACGACAATTTTTTTTTGAATGGGATTTTTTTTGACGGACTAATTAAAAAATGTCCGCGATATGAGTAATGGAATGTATGATCACAGCATTTTAGCTGTGTATATGTAGTTGTGTCATCTTAAGCGCAGTTGGAAAGTACCTTTATGTACTTGCAGCTCATTTTGATTTCACACCTTTTTTTTATTTTGTAATTATTATAATCTTCTATTTTTTTGTGATTGTATATTTTGTTCTATTTTTTTTGTGTATTATCTTCTATTTTTGTGATTATATATTTTGTTCTATTTTTTGGGGGATTGTATATTGTCTTCTATTTTTTTGTGATTTTATTATTACCTTCTATTTTTTGTGATATTGTTACGTATGTGGAATTTTCCCATACGCCGCTCTCAACCATTTTTCGAGCTCGCGTCTGCGAAGGGAAAACGCCCTAAAAGCCTTTTTGTTTATCACATACCACTAAGGGGGTCATGATCTCGACCATCTGGATCACGACCATGGGAACGGGAGTGACACGACGACGACCCCGAAGGATTTCCTTATATGGAAATTCCTAATGCATCCCCACTCATTTTTGGGACTATATAAACCCTTTGGTTTCATCCCTCGTCGGTTAAAAGCTATAGAGTCACGCGTAAAGTCACGTCGTGTCACGCTCGTACAGAGTTGGTAAGATCGGGCTAAAGTCCCTGTCAGAATCATAGTTAACCTCATAGGATCCGCGAGTCCGGTTTATATCCTATTTGGCACTTTGAAATAGCCACTCGTACGCCCCGCATCGCCAGTGCGTCAACACCGTGCAACTAGTGGTAACCTACACACTTTTATTTATTATTTAATCGCGACACTTACATTTGTACAATAACTAATTATTGAATATACGAATGGTGTTCACGTGTAAATCGAGTAGATTCGTTAAACCCATCTCTTACCCAGCGATCCTTATAATATTAGTAGCACTCACCCACTGATACAACTTTACCGCTCGAGTTGTATCAAATATTAATTAAGAGTTACGAGGCATTACTAACATTTCCTGCGACTCCCTGATTTCGCATCAGGTTCGTTCGCAACCTTTCATCCACAACAAGGAATCTTCTCCAACCCAGTGGCTCCCCGATTTCGCATCGGGTTCGTCCACGAAACCTCACCCTCCTACGGCTCCCTGATTTCGCATCAGGTTCGTCCGTATCCTACAGCTCCCTGATTTCGCATCAGGTTCGTCTGTAAATCTACCAACTTCCGAACAGCTCCCTGGTTTCGCACCAGGTTCGTCTGTGAATAATCCAACCTCCTAACAGCTCCCTGGTTTCGCACCAGGTTCGTCTGTGAACTTCATCCTAGTGACTCCCCGATTTCGCATCGGGTTCGTTCACGACGTTTCACCTTCCTGCGGCTCCCTGATTTCAAATCAGGTTCGTCCGCGTGTGACTCCATTCCTAGAGGCTCTCTGATTTCGCATCAGGTTCGTCCTCGCCGTCAATAATCCTAGCGGCTCCCTGATTTCGCATCAGGTTCGTCCGCGCCCCTAACTAACAAACTCATAAACCGTATTCCTTGGGAAATACCCTCCTCGCCGGCCTCTCGCGTTGCCGCAGCCCCGGCTCGTAACAATATATTTGATTTTTCATGTACTTGGCGTAATTTTTTTACTTTTTGAAGTTTTTTTATGGGGTATACTAATACTCGATCCAATTTGTGAATTAATTAATAAATGTCAATCCTTGGATTGCCCAATCGCCGAAGCTACTGAAATGTGGTTAAAATTAGATGTTCCTGCAGATAATGAAAATTATAAGAGAATGATTTGCGAACGAATCGAAAAGTCTGTAAACTGCTGCTATGGACTCGCTGCCAATTTCTTAAATCCGAGCTTTCAGGGTAGAAGGTTTTTAATAAATGCCAAGTGTGCAAATATTCTTCGTGATTTTCTAAAAACTACTTTAATAGAAAATGCTGGCCTTGTTCAACTTGAACATTATAAAAATAAGACTGGATCGTTTGAAGTTTTATTTTCAAGAAATTACGATTCACGTAATACTTTTTGGAGAGCATCGAGGTATTTTTATCCAGAACTTGGCCAACTGGCATTAGAGTTGTACAATTTATGTTCATCTACTGGACAATTGGAAAGATTATTCTCCAAATGGGGGCTCGCGCGTTCATCCTTTGAAAAGGAATCGTTTACGAGAAGACACATCCGCAGCACAGTTGTTGGCTTTGTATTATGAATTGCAATTAAAAGATAACCAAACTATAATATCCTTCAAATTGAATGACGAAGATGTAGATTAAATTATGCAAATACTATGTAATGTTACTTTTGAACTTTTGCATTGAAAACGAAATAGGTATATTTCTAACGATACGATACAGAATTTTATATTTCATGCTTATGTTAAATTCATTTTATTAATAAATCAAAATCTAACGATTTAAAAATTCATATCAAAACTAAAAACCGTCATTGAAATATTAAGGGTTTTGTTAAGGAAAAGTATGCGTATACATTATAAAAATACAAACTTTATTTGATTTATTACAACATTTGGTACGTAAGTAATATTACTTATATAAACTAGGCAGAACAGATAGTATCGCAGTTTTCAGATCAATTATAATTGTTGTAATTCTTAAATAAGAGCAAATATTCAGTTGTAGTTCTACGACGAGTACATTAATTTTCCTATCGATCGCATTTCTTAAAATCTTTTGTATTTTTCTCGCTGATCTTTAACAAATAAAATAATTCTAACATTGAATTATCACTATAAGCAGGAATGCTAAGAATTTTCCGAGCCATTTCGGCTAAATCTGAATGTAATTTTAAAACCGACTTCCAGAATACTTTCCACGATACGTATTCCTTTGTTTTTTTTAGTAAAGTATCAAATATTCCTTTATCTTCTAGGAATTCAAAATAACTTGTCATTCCTGCTTCATTTAAATGCTCAATTAAAAATAGCATCGTTTCTTGTTCATATTGTTTGAATTGCTTTCCCCGATATGCAGGATGCAAAAAGTTCCCTACCAGCACGAACTGTTTATAAATTAGCCGAGCACTTTCTTCTATTATAGTTTTGAATACTGCGTCATTGTTTTCATCATTTTCCATACTTTTCCAATCTTCAATCGCATCTGCAGTCACATAATTAATTATTTCTCTTTTCAATAATATTACAAATATGCTCGAAAACGTTTACAAGTTCGCCTAGATCTTTTTCAAAAGTTGCATCGAGTAAGATTAAAGTGCGATTATTAGAAAAGGTAGTTCGATTTTCTATTAAAAGTTGACGCATTATTTTTAAGTTTTTGAAACAAGATGATAAGGTTGCTTCGAAATAACCGCACAAATCTTGGTCATCTGTGAAATCAACTTTTACACCAGATGCTAAGATTATATATTTTTCAATAATTTTCCAATCGTCCAATAACAGTTGAAAATTTTTAAAAATGTCAGACTTGGTTAAACTTTTAATTAATAACCATAATTGTTTTGATAAATCAAGAAAAAAGCAAAAACCAGAATCCAAGGTTTTTATACATAATTCTATATAGCACAAACTATAGCACGAACATCAGCATCGTATTTTTCTTTTGTTAAAGAAATTGATAGGACAATAAAAGAAAGATTCTATATCGTTAATGGATTCTTCAGAATTTACATATAATAAATTCTCATATCCATTACACTCTATTGCGCTCAAAAATTGTTTATCATTTGTCGTTTTGATAAATCAATAATGTTCCAGAAGTCTCGAATCGCGGAATACTGTTTAAATGTTTTTTATACACGTTAGGTAAAAAAGTTCCGACAATTCTTCAGCAGTTGGAAGTTTATACGGCGGTCGTAACTGATTTACCAAGTTCTTTAAATACTTGGATTTTGTATACTCAAATCCAACATTCGAAACAACTAATAATTCTAGTAAAGATTCGTTTATCTTAATTATTTCATCCTTACTGGTCCTATCAATAAAATTTTTCAACTTTTTCGTTTTCGACGATCTTCTATAGTTATCGCAAGCTCGGTGTTGATACTTTTATTACAAACTTGGTCATTTTCTTTGCACTGCTTTCTGTGATATCAGGTTGACTAATCTCCAATTCATTATTATTTAATATGTCATCGTTCTTTGTAGAATCGTTGCTATCACGTTCTTTTCGTTTATGTTGCAGTTGGTTATTATTACTTTCAATGTCTTTACACGCATTTCTGTAAAATAAAATAATATAAAATATTAGTAAAAACAATGTATTTAAATATATATGTGTGTGTAACAGTAGTAAATGTAGATAAAACATGATTATTTAAGCATAAGTGAATTAAATATTATAATGCATAATAATAAAATACACTAAATTACCTATGTGATGATTGTAAAAAGGAAAGAAATTGTTAAGACACGGTAGGATACGCTAGGATGTTAGGACTCACATTGACACAATCACGCGAATAAAATGAAAAAGAGTATACGATCGACGTTAGATTGTAACGCGAAAGTGAACTATAAAAAAATTATTATTAATAATCCACTCTTTTCGAAATTCAAGCAAGACAACGACGCACGCGAGTGGATCTGTTTCCCAACGTTACTTTATAATATTTATGTATATGCAAAATGCAGGAAGTCTTCAAAACTATCGCGGGTGGTGCTTCTTCATTTCTTACACAAACTCATTAAACACAGAATGAAAGCTTCCAACGATCCATCATCGTTAGAGTGGTGTGGTATCATTATAGTCGCTCTACAGAGTCAATGATTTTTCAACGTTTTCTAACAAACTCCCGACAGCTGCAACCCCATATAGAGCTCTTTATCGCTCGCATAACACTAATTCATCGTAATGCAGTCATTCAGTTTCAAAATACGCAACTTTACTTTAAAGTACGACGACGTTGCAGCCTTCCTGAAGGCCGCAACCTTGGG
Organism: Andrena marginata; assembly: GCA_963932335.1. NCBI lineage: Eukaryota > Metazoa > Arthropoda > Insecta > Hymenoptera > Andrenidae > Andrena > Andrena marginata. The sequence goes on from OZ010661.1 coordinate 45,676,691, forward strand.
ATCGCTTTAGTGCAGATCCCGATGCAGGTCCCAGTGGGCAATGCGAGCATTTTGGGGGTCGCAACTCTAATTGGGAAACGCGAACTCGGTGGATGTCGCGACACTAATATTATATCGAACAGGAGCAAGTTGGTTAATCTAGACTAACTCTAATTCAAACAACACAAGGACTCATCGACGCAGCGCTAATCTTTATAAATAAAAAATAAAAAAACAGGAGGGGGGGGGGGGGGTATCGGTACCATCGATGTGGTACCGCTAAATCAAAGAACGCGCGATCGGTCAAAATCGCAACGCTAATTATTGAAAAAAGGGGGGAGCATATAATGCAAGAATATTAATTCGAAGACTAATTCAAAGTGTGAATAAATAAAATAGTTTAAATAATCGCGTTCGTCATTCATTCGCAACGCTACTCTCGAAGCAAACATTCTAACATGCAAGAATAATTCAGCGAACCACGATTAACTTTCATTCGCAACGCTAACTCGAACCGTCAACATTTCATTCGCAACACTAATTCAACTCGCGAGTTGCCCCAACATCCCTGGGTGGATATGTCAATGGGCCAGCATACAGCTGACCAATAACTACTACTACTACAACTACAGGCGAGCACAGTAACAAAATAATGCAAAAATGACCCCGCAACCCCTGGGGGATGCAAAACCATTTCAGCAGCCCACACGACGTGGCCTCTTCCCTGGCCGGGCTATCTTCGGCTCATTAGCCACTCGTTTCTTTTTTTCGGATCGAAAATAGATCCGCACCTGCTCGGAGTCACGAGCGCAACGCGAAACGTTTCGAGGGCCTATCTTTCCGTTCGCGAACGCGTGACCAACGACCATAGAGTGCAATGTCGCTGGCTTCGAAGGGTCGAATGCATCATAGAGTGGGTGGTGGTCAGTGTTGGTACGACGGTTGACGATCGTCTGCATCACGTTCGCTAACTTTGCAATCTCGACCGTTGAAAAGATAATACGTTTCGAGCCTGTCTCCACCCCGGTTCCGATCGCGACCAGCGACCATGTGCAATGGCGACCACTGGTGTGTGCGAAAAAGCCGAAAGGATGAAGCGAGTCAGAAGCGAGGGCATACTCCGCTCGCGCCAGCTTCACCCTCGACTTTTCTCACTGGATTGTTCGCCTGAAAGCAGGTGATCGCGCGCGCGAGAAAACGACCCCACCCACGATCAGAGAATGCGATCACTCGCCCCGGCCCTACCTACTTATATTTAAGTCACACATTCGTACCAGAGGGTAAGTTACCTATCCTGCCCGGCACCTGTATTTAAAAAGCATGGCAAAACACATTCTCGCAAACACACTCATCCCAGTGACAACCCACTCCACGATTCTCAAGCATCACCGCCCGGTTGCTTTGGCCTACACTAGAGAGAACGTCCCGGGACGTCTCCGTCAGCCGAGCTTGGCCCACATCATACACAATCTGAGGTACGTACCATTTTGCCTGAAATCGACTGACAAGGCTAGTGACCATTGCGTGTAATGCACTTGGCTGTTGATTAACTACTCTACGTAAATATATGTAAATGCTAATAGTTGCTCATTTGATTCAATGAGATCGATAAGATTCATGTACATATTCCATAGAAGCTACTGTGCAAACATTGTATAAACTATAAATCAAGGGATATGTACAGAGGTGTGAAGAAATATTTATGAACCGACGCACTACCACATACTAACCACGCACACACAATACACAAATGTGGAAGTACGTCGTGCACGGTACACACTAACGCAATGCCAGCCGCTAGTTTTGTTTATTAGTTAGTTACGAGCTAGGTCATCATGCCCTGTTGTCGTCACCCATCGTCACGTAGCGCCTGGGCACGTGAATGAGTTTCGAGACAACAAAGCATGGAATGGAAAACCTAAAAATCCTGATCTAGAAAGAAGCTCGTTAGTGTATTCTGTCTACCTACTTTTTACTTTCTCATTGAAATTTTAGGGAAAATGACTGGACTTTGTATTTCTCAATTAATCGAGAATACTCTTTCTCAAGGAAAATACTCTAATTAATAGTGTTGCATTTGTGAAGAAAATTAGTTGTTCAAGAATAAAAGAGACTCTAATAAAGATCATTCAGACAAAAACGAAAGACTCTGATCAGAGAATAAATGATTTCAAAGATTTTTGGAAACGTTAAGAAAATTTCGGGCGACTTGGTCGTCAAAGCATATCTGCTTTCCAAGGAGGAGAGAACTATATACACGATGCTTTTTTACGTTGACCACGAAATCACCCAACCTGAACTGCCTTCTTGTACATAAACAGCATCCAACATCATTACTTTCTCACAAACGGACAAAAATACAAAGATTATTATCAAACTATATCCTGTTAAAAATATAGAGAAGAATTAACTCGTTCGGTATCATACATTGTATACGAAATGTTTATTGATCGAAATGTTTATCATCGAACATGACCCGATGGCATCCGACTTCTCTACTATGTACATGACAATCAAATTCACTCGCACATCGATAATATTCACGACAATATCCAATCTCGATCAAATATTTATATTAGAAATCATTAATCATATTCTAGAGCTTACTATATGGAAAAACGCGATGTACAAGAAGACCCTAACTATCCTGATCTAAGAAATGGCACATGAACAACAACAAGTAATAGTTACTAACTACTCATGGGTGGCAGCGGGAAACCAACATACCCCCCCATGGTCACTATGCTCGCCAAAGCACGTATACAACCGGCACCGATCACCCGTGCCGTTTCGGACCTTTCGTCCTACGACACGATGAGTGTGCGAGACCAGAGGAATAAAAAAAGCATGCGACTTACTACTTGGAGAGTACAGCTGACATCGTAGGAGTCATCGAGGGTGTCGGGGGGGGGGGGGGGGCAGCCTTGGCCCAGCCAAGTCCTATAGCAAACGAGAATAAAACGTATTATGATTTATTTCCAAGATCGTCGCAGTGTAATTTCAATCATAACGAACGGCGTCGCACAAAAAGGAACTAGAAACTAATGATATTTTTCAATCGTATCCAAGCTTTAAGATTGAAACTTGAAAATGTTGAATTATAAAGTGAGTATTTCGAGTACACAATGGAATGAAACGAGACACTTACATCCTTCCATCGTGGTCCTGCCGAGCCAGCGAAACTCATCTTCAGCTGAGGCAGCACTCCGACTACTCCGATATACCGATATACCGATATACCGATATACCGATATAACTAAATTCACGTTTATAAATAAAAAATAAAAAAAAAAGACTACCACTCTCCCCCTCTCCCTCTCCCTCTCTGCCGAACAAAGAGATTTCGAACAACAAAACTGACTCTAATCCCGCGACTTGAGTCTTGAAATGCGATGGCAACACTGACTCTATCCACGCGTGTGATTAAGCAAAGAAATTCTGCAAAAGGAGCCACTCTCCTCTGTGGGGAAAAAAGTACTTTCTTTTTGAACTTTTACGCAACAAGCACCGATTCTACCAACCGCATTGCGCGCGGCCACCAAATTTTCTTTTCCTCATTTCTGTAACAAAGAAAGGTAAAAATTCTGTTAGTTCACGAGCATAACGAGGATAATCATTGTTAAAATAATAAAAAGAATAATAAAATTGTGCGAGTATGTCATTTTTTAAAGTATGTAAAAAAAAATTCAATTGTATTAATAAACAAATTCGAGAACAGAGAGGGTATTTTGTTGCAATTTTTATTTTATTCTCTTTTATACTCGCTCGAACAAACCAGAGAATCTATCGAATATATGTAAAATTATAATTAGCAACATTTTCTTTAAGATGTTACCATCACTTTTCATCGATAATATAAGCAACAACTTTTACTTACTTCATTTTTATTCGCCGAAGATGGCGTGTCATTCTCTCTAGAAGCGAAGCCGCCATTTCTATAATTTAATTGACGCACAGAACGATAGTTGATAGTTGTATCGTTTCCTTGGTAGAACACCGTAGCGTAGAGACGTAGTAGACGGTCCACGCTCGTACGTATTCCTTTTTCCTTCGCGCACTGAATTCTCTAACAAAGAGAAATAATTTTTACCCATTAAATATATAACAAACATAATAAGGATAATAAGGATAATAAGCATCGATATCGATGTGTTCTTTTTTGTACTTAATATATCCCTCTTTGAGCGACGCAACGTTCGACGGAGATTCTCTCCACTTGTCTCCACCTATCGTCCCAAACCGCATTGGCTGTTCGCGTAGCGGTCCGACTTGTCGTACCGAAAACAGGTTGTATCGGCGCAGTGCTTCCTCGTCCGCATCTCTCGTATGTCTACATTTCTTTTAGATACAGTCTGCCCAATATCCTCAAGAGAAAGCAAAATACCGTACCATCGACAATCGCAATAATTCCTCGGAAGTTATTATTGATTTCTCTATCTATAAAAATTTCATTGCAATATGTTTAAAAATTCTTATCGCATCGTTATAATTATAAATGTACACGACATTTCTGTTGCACATTACCACGCTTGTATATTTTTCCAACGAATAAATCATAGAAACTGTATATCGTTGAAACAAGAAGATGAGAAAATGAAAACTATTACCTATAACCATTACTCCCTCCTTCGTTCGTTTATAGAGCGTACTTGCGGGATAAAGGGGAAGAAAAATGAAATGGAAGAGAACGAGAATTTGCCACAGTGAGAATTTACATCCAAAAGTTGAAATAATTTTCTCAATTCTCACAATAGCGTAGAGAGAGAGAGAGAGAGAGAGAGAGAGAGAGAGAGAGAGAGAGAGAGCGAGGCAAAAGTCGAACCGTCGACTCGCATCTTTCCGAAATAAATTAGAACAGATCGTCGTGCGCAAAAAGCGTTGCTACGCTCTATATCAACTATTCACGGTGCCTTCGCAATTTTATAACATTTAAGCCAAGCCAACACAGCATTTAATTAACTCGCAATCGAAAATTTAAACGGAGAGACGCGTGCAGATTAAACTCATTGGCTTCGAGGGAGCGTTTGTCTGGCTGGGGTATAGCCACATGCGCAGAACACTGCCGCCCTCCTTAGTTAAACTGTCCTATCTAGCATTCTTTCATTCTTTCAGATACGTTGAAATATTTCAAGTTCCACGCGTCTTTTACCTTTTAAGTAAAGTTAGAAAACTCTACGCGCTACGTAAATATTTATAAACAGTTTAATGTATTTAACCTAACTTCTTTTAAAATGGTTCAAATATCTTATCTAAAACAATTAATTAATTGGCACGTTAATAAAACATTCCCCACCGGTACACAGCTATTACAAACAATTATATCAGGCTATTACACAATAATGACAACATGTTTTAATTCGAATGAAGGGAAACAAGTGTGGTATAACAAGTAAATGATAAAACCTCAGTTTTCTCGGTTGTTTCAAAATTGTGCTAGATGGGACATTTTAACTAAAGAGGGCAGATTACAGGTCTGAATTGTCGTGGTTGTCTGAATTGGCGGGTTCTCCTTCTTATATGACAAGGAGAACAAATGGTGCTCGAACGTGATTGGCCGAGAATATTGGAAAACTGCAAGATTCGAATTTCCGCGCCCGCGGTCAACCGCCATCGTGCATACGTTAAGGGGGGGATTCAATATTCGCGAAAAGAACGGTATAAAATTACTCGACAACGCTCGAAATTAACATATTATGTTGATATACGCGCAAAGGAACACGAAACCCGCGATATTTGGGAGAAATTCGCGGAATTTTTCGAGATATTAACGAAAAATCAAGTATGACGCCACGCCGTCAACCACCGATCGGCGTAGAGGCGAACAAAAACTTTACTCACTCATATTTCCCAGCTCGATGCGAGATTCGGGCCAAAAACTGCAAATCCGCGTGCCTCGTCGATCCCTCTTCGCGATTTCGAATACTCGGAGCACACGAAACTTGATATAATATCGCGAGAAAGATGTTTTCTGCCCACTGGCTACGGAGAGACGTGATCACGATCGAATCCAAAGGGCTACTGACGGCGGGAACGCTACGTAGGAGTAGCGGGGAGGGAGGGGGGAGGATTAGTCGTTGCGTTGTCCAATATTTTTGCCTACGTCGAGCGACTCTGATTGAAAACTTCCAAACCATCACGCTTGGAAGTTGCACAGAGATTTATAATTTAACAATGCCAGCCTTACAATTAACAACAAACTTTAACGTTAACAATGCTGTGCAACACCCTCGAGATGCTGGAGAAGCCTCGGGGGGGGGGGGGGGGGATATGCACGGTAGAGAACGTTAAAGAATATAGAATATGCATGCAACAACAAGTGGGGGGCGCCAGTATTCCGAGGCACTTTATTAATGTTTAAATAATAACTAATGAATTCGAACCACTTGTCGAACTGTGAATGCACCGAACCTATATCTATGCACCACTCCAACGTTTAGGCGAACAATAGATGCATTCGTTAAACTGAATAGATACATCGAAGAAATTCAGAGTTCATTTTTTGACACTTTGAGGTTACGTACCATCTCCATGGCTCGCGTCCAACGTCGTTTCTGACGATTTCGGAAGAAAATTTAACCAAAGCGACACCAAACGAACCGAGAAATACTTTTTTGAGGAACATGCGCCCAGGTGTGGCACAAAAACGTTTTGAAAACGTTTAAAAAAGAAAAAAAGAAAAAAACGCGTCCAGGCCAGAGGACACACGCGCGCGCGCGTTAAGGGGACCAGCAAAGAATCGGAAGGTGGCCCGAAAGAAGCAAGTCCCGAGAACACGTCCATGTTGGCGGCGAAGCGCAATGCACGCGTGTGTCTCATCTAGTGGTGGAGATTTATCGATGGTACTCATTATCGAAAATTATCGATGGCTTATTTTCACTATCGATAATTATCGGTATTGAAAGTCCTAGGTTAGTCGATTAAAAAATATTAGCTAAAATTCAGAATCCCAAATTTAATTTGTAATATTGTTACTTGTATTAAAAATAAACTGTATTATACATATTTGAACAGCGTTTCGTTATTACCTTCGAGACTTTTATAGATAAAAAATGGTATAGCGAAGTACATGATGGATTAAAAATATTCTGTTGAATAATAATAAATGATAATTTGTTGGATTGCGTATTTCTTGTTTCCCTGTATAAACGTTTAACGTTTCAAATTTGATAAATCTTTCCAACTAAGTGACAACAATATTACTTGTATATGTATTACTTTAATTTCCCAAGTATATCAATTGAGGGCTCGGATGCAATAAGGGGACTAGCGCTCGAAAATGCGAAAAAGAATTGTCCAAACGCTAAGAAATATTGGAAAATTAAATGTTTTTAAACCGTATTTTACAAAATATAATGTTATAAAGCTCGTCGCGACACAAATTCTTTCTATTTACAGTTTTCTTTTTTATCGAGTCATTAGTATTCGAGATAAAAATTATAAACAAAAAAAATTTCTTCGACCAAAATCATTATTTCTTTAAACATAAATTGCGATAACTTGAGTAAATATTAACGGATCGTTATGAGACTTGAAACATAAACTCAGAAAACTCTAGCGAAGCCGTAAAATGTATGCGCAAAATCCTTATGTTGATAAATGTAATAATATTTCGTTTAAAAGTAATACTGGACATAACCCATGTCTTTCACTGTTCGCCGTTAAAAAGTATCGAGGGAATTTTCAGGTACATAGGTATAACTTGCGGCGACAAAGTTTTTTCTTAATATACACGGAAGTTTTTCACCAATTTTCGCACTTTATTAATAAATAATTACAGAAGATATGACGATATATATAAATCCCGCGCGGCACCAACAGTCAGCAGCTGCGTACAATCGCGTCACACTGCAAAGATGACATGACATTCTATTCTCGCTATTATATGATTATATATTACAAAAAAATATTGCGATATTATTTTCGAAATATTTAGTAACATTTTTATTATAGTACTTACACGTAATATTTACAATATTCACACTGTTCTGTTTACAATATTCTGTTATTTTATAAATTTTTCTTTTTCTCCTTTTTCCCATCTTTCCTTTTTCATTTTCTTTTTGCTTATCTTTTCTTCTTTATACAATGTATTTTTTATTGATGTCGCGCCTAAAAATTTTTTGCCAAAATCTTGTCCACTGGAGGTACAATATTGCAGTAAATTTTCAAAGTCTTTACGTTTTTCAGCAGTCACTCCTACTCCGCCTGCCAGTGACGCTTTTTTTCAAATCTTCCCCGCCAACAGATGTTTTAATATTTACAGTAGTAGGTTCCCCATTGTAACTATAATAAACATCTACTTGCCCATTGGGAAAATAAATGATACGTACGATTTGACTTATTTGAATTCTCTTTAAATCTTTGTTCGGCGTCAATAAACCTTCGTAATTTTTTATTGCAATTTTTCTGGCATCTATCATTCTCGAAGGGGGGATTTCGCGCCGTTCTAATTAATTCCGCGTATAACGGAATATTGTAAACAGGACAGTGTAAATATTGTAAATATTGTAAATATTGCGTGTAAATACTATAATAAAAATGTTACTAAATATTTCGAAAATAATATCGCAATATTTTTTTGTAATATATAATCACATAATAGTGAGAATGAATGTCATGTGTTTGCAGTGTGACGCGATTGTGCGCAGCTGCCGACTACTGTTGGTGCCGCGCGGGATTTATATATATCGTCATATCTTCTATAATTATTTATTAATCAGTGTGAAAATTGGTGAAAAACTTCCTTGTATATTAGGAAAAAACTTTGTCGCTGCAAGTTATATGTACCTCAAAATTCCCTCGATACTTTTTAACGGCGAACAGTGAACGACATGGGTTATGTCCACTATTACTTTTAAACTAAATATTATTACATTTTTCAACATAACGATTTTGCGCATACATTTTACGGCTTCGCTAGAGTTTTCTGAGTTTTATGTTTCAAGTCTCATAACGATCCGTTAATATTTACTCAAGTTATCGCAATTTATGTTTAAAGAAATAATGATTTTGGTCGAGGAAATTTTTTTTGTTTATAATTTTTATCTCGAATACTAATGATTCGATAAAAAAGAAAACTGTAAATAGAAAAAATGTGTGTCGCGGCGAGCTTTATAACATTATATTTTTTAAAATACAGTTCAACAACATTTAATTATCCAATATTTCTTAGCGTTTGGACAATACTTTTTCGCATTTTCGAGCGCTATAGTCCCCTTATTGCATCCGAGCCCTCAATTAATGCCGCGAATTTAATAGGTTTATCGGCGGTAACTATAATCTATCGATAGGCATTTGTTCTGTAACTTACGATAGCGAATCGTGTTTTGTCAATTTCGTCCTACCACAGAAAGACATTTTGTGTGCGATTACGTACCAAGCATTTCTGGCTTAAATAATCTTACATTTGTATTATTTTCTTTATATATATGACTTACCATTTCTCGTTGAATCCATTATTATAGCAAAAGGCAAACCGGATAAAAAGAAAATTAACTATTGAACTATTTATATTATGTAGTTTTCGTGGTGTTCATTTTCTTTTTATCCGGTTTGCCTTTTGCCATAATGATGGATTCAACGAGAAATGGTAAGTTGTACATAAAAAATTTATTTTACTTTATACGTATATTACGCTTGTTTTTCTATAAATATTTCATAGAGAGAAGCCGGTTTAAAAAAAAATTCAATTTGAAGAAACATGATCAAGCGTATGAAGAAAGTGAAAGAGAAGATAATATGATGCGAATGTTGTGAATTTTGTAAATTCATTAAAGAAAGTACAAAACAAAAGACGAAAGATTTCATTGGTTTGTAAAGAGGGGTCCTTAAGAGGTCTGTGCTGATGGCAAATTTGCGAAATGTACTACACTACTGATGGGGTGGGGTGGGAAGGAGTATAAAACCAGCGGTAACACTAGCAATTTAGCTGACCATATAAAAAGATTTCACAAATCCCGAAATACTCGGAAGGACTAGATGTCGAAGCATCAGCAACAACAAGTACCAATTCCATAAGCACGTTTTTTAAAAAAATCAGTGTAATATGATAACAATTCAGAGAGAGAGAGAGAGAGAGAGAGAGAGAGAGAGAGAGAGAGAGAGAGAGAGAGAGAGAGAGAGAGAGATTTAGAACGTAACATTGGCTCTCCTGCTTGCAACAGACTTCCAACCATTCAATAATATAGTGAATGATAAAGGGGTTTCAGGATGTTTGTGAATAAGCTAGAGATCCCAAGTATGTAATTCCGAGTAAATAGACACCGAGGGGAAAACGATCATGAAAAAACTGTATTCCGACATGCCAAGAAAATTAAAAGAAGACCCCCATGGCCGTTCCAAAAACTTGTTTGTAGAAAACCACCCCATTGACCCCCCATCGACCGCTGTACTTTTCCAACTAACTGGTTCGTTTTTCCAAAAATTCGAATTTGGGAGTGCTATCTTCGCAGTCCTATAACCGGCACGTTTCAACGTATCTTTGACCCGGGAGCAGGCGCGTGTTGGTCTCTTTTCGACCGATGATTTCGTATGTTTTGAAACATGATCCATAGCGTTCGACTGTTTACTTTCTCCGTGGAGCTATTCTCATTTGAAGGGCGTCTCGTCGACTTGCCTATGTTGCGAAGCAACAGTTAGTGCATTCGTGTAGGTTTTAAAACATACATTGTTACACGTCGGTCTTTCCGACCATAGCGCGCCTGCTAACGTTACTCTCATTTCGTCTATCGCATAGAACGCGTACTGTGTGGCAATCATGGCTAATTCTAATTTCCGAGATTTCTTAAGGGGTTAGGACGCAGTAACGGGCCAAGTATGCAGATGATTTTTAGACGACGATAATAAGAAAAGTAAACAATCGATTAACATATGGCTTTGTGTTTTAGTCCACTATATTATGAACTATAAGACGAGCGTATAATATTTACAAAACAGCATTTGTACGTCGTGCAATGTCTCCATTTAAAATTTTTTTTTTTTCCGGATGGCTAACTGGTGGGACGGATTCCGGGAAATCGGATGCATTGTATCAAAAACCCCCAAAATGTCATAAACTATAATATATTCCCTAGGCATTGACGATCCAACACTTCAAATTTTTCAATTATTGTACGAAATATAAACAGAAAGATCACACACACTTTAGTCGAAATTTGATCATTATTTTTCGAACACCGGCCATTTTGTCAATTTTCGCAAAAATTGAAATGTTGGATCGTCAATGCCTGGGAAATATATTATAGTTTATGACATTTTTGGGGTTTTTGTTATAGTTCATCCGATTTCCCGGAATCCGGCCCACCAGTTGGCCATCCGGAAAAAAAAGGATATTTTAAATGGAGACATTGCACGGCGTACAAATGCTATTTTGTAAATATTATACGCTCTTCTTATAATTCATAATATAGTGAACTAAACACACAAAACCTTATATTAATCGATTGTTTACTTTTCTCATTATCGTCGTCTAAAAATCGTCTGCTTTCTTGGCCGGTTACTGTGTCCTAACCCCTTAATGAATGAAAGCATCGAAGACGAGATCAGTGATTCCGCAGAAGATTCTGATTATATTATACAATCCGATCACGATACAGATTCGGAAATTGATTGTGCGGATATAGAGATAGATGTAGAGGAGGCATATACTTTGAGTGAAGGAAACGCAAGTGTTTATTCTTTACTTTCAAGAAGCAGTTTCTAATCTGAGGAAATTATAAAAATTTAATACGTTTACAAAGTCATAAATTTATAAGTATATTTTTTTTTTTAAACAAAAAATATAAATATAAAATATATTAGATAATTGTTATTATGAAAAAGTACAAATTAAATGATAAATTGAAATTTTGATATGACATTTTATTTTTAAAATCAATTACAATGTATTTGTATAAAAATACATTTTCCAGAACTCCACGATCCATTGCATTGGCAAAGATAAAACAACAATATGGTCTAAAATACCACATAGGAACAAGAGTAAAACTAAAAAACATAACGTTGTCAATGAACGTCAAGGCGTAAGACCTACTGCTAAAAATGCTAAAACGGCCATTGATGCGTGGAGACTTTTTTCTATCTGACGATATGATTGAAAAGATAGTTCTGTATGCTAATATTTATACATGTAAATCAAAGTTTTAAGATCCACCAAAATTTTTTTCATCAAGCAAACATATTAAACGATAATAACTAACAAGAACAACGTATACTTCTTTTAGTCTACAAGTACAAAACTATAAGATAACGTCAGCGTCGACGCCATCGAGGAAGTATAGGATAGACTTATCACCAGCAGTGATGGGTTTACTACGTTACATCGAATTTACTACGTGACACGCGTAAAAAATGTAAATAATTGTAGAAAATGTAGAAAATGTAGAAAATGTGAAAAATTCATATACAAACTATTAACCTCTACCAATCTGCCATCCCTTCCCTCTTATTTTCACCCCCTTGACACTCTGTGACAAAGTTTTACCCGGGCAATACCAGGTGCTTTAAGCTAGTAATAATTTCAAAATTTTTTAATAAAGTTCATAAGTTTGGTGAACAAAAGATACTCTAATTTGTACATACATATATATCAACTTATCAGCATGGATTCTGAAGAAATTGATAAAGCTTTAGCAAATTATTTCTTTGGATGTAATATTCCGTTTAGTGTTATTGAATCTAAACATTTTAAGAACTTTGTTCATAAATTGAACCCGAATTATAAAATTCCAACTAGAAAGACGTTGTCGAATAATTTACTAAATGCAAAATTTCAAGATTATAAAAAATCAATAATTAGTGTGGAATCTAAAGATTCAGTTCTACTTTTAGATGGTTGGAAAAATTCATCAGCCAACAATAAATATTGTATGTAGTTGCGATTCTGAATTTAAGTGATAACAGTGGTACATTTATCTTGATGCCTGGAATTTCAGTTATATCAGAGAAACTGGCGAGGCATTAAGAGAAGTTGTTAATCAATGTATGATAATGGGCGCAAGAACAATTTAATTTAAATATATATGCCGTAATAACAGGCAATGCCTCGAATATGATGTCCATGGGAGGAACAATCGATGTATGGCACATGACTTGTAGTAGCCACAGTGCGAATTTATTATGCAAATCATTATTAGATAAGGATTTTCCTGCTAAAGCGAACAATTTATTAAAAGAGTTTAAGTCTCCAACTCTGGAATCCCAGGTATTAGCGCTCTTGGTGGTCAGAGAATGATTTTAGCTGCCGAGATTCGTTGGTGCAGCTATCGTCGAGATACCTTTAGAAGATGCCTCAGGAATTTGGAACCTATGCGTCTTCTTGTTGCTAATGCAGAGAATTTTAATATATATATAAAAGAAGAAATAAGAACTTTGCTTTCCAATCCTACATTTGAAATGAAGCTTTTCGATAATCTAGAGACGCGGTAGCGTCTCGACGCCAAGTACAGGAAAGAAAGTACAGGAAAGAAAAAGACACCCTATATATGGCGACTGTCGCTACTGCTTATCATTCACTCGTCGCCCGGCTAATCCAACCTAACCTGAAACTTATTTCATTAATATCTCCTCACGCCTGCAATATTTCCAAAATTTAAAGGCATTTTTCTTATGTAAACCGCATATAAGCTTTCGAATAGGACCAATTTCAATAAAATCGGTCCACGTATGACAGAGATATCATAATATCGTCTCATGGATCAGTCGAAAATTTTAAGTTTTATAAGATTTTTCTTCTGATTCTTCTTGTTCAAGGAATTTTTCGTCAGTATAATACGTATATTACGCGTTACACACACACCTTCAGGCAACACATGTTTCGTTCTTCGTTCGTCGACTCTCGGGATTATTCGACAGGGATCGTCGTCCGTCATTGTACAAACTATTTTTTAAATACATTGAACTTTATAACCTACCAATCTTAACCTCCAAGTGTCAAATAATGTAAGTTGTCCAAATTTGAGATGTCAGGAGTTTTTACACTAAATAGGAGACGGAATTATTGTCTCAATTAACAAGGTAAGTCGCCAAATTTATTTAATAGATTTTTTATGTAGAGTCGCAGACTTGGAAGTTGTCCGGAGAAGGTTCGACAGAGAAGCACCTTCTTTCGCATAAGTTTCTAGAAATTTGTACCATGCTTGTACAAAATAATATATTGTAGTAAAAAATTGCATTGAATTTAAATTGCCAGATATTTGTATTTGTATACCAGCAATTTAGAGTTTTTATTTTATGTAAAGGTTATTATATTATAGAAATGAAGGGGACGTACTGGACTTCGATAAAAATGAAGGAGACGCACAGGCTTGGATAGTACAATTGAGGGGGACGCACAGGCTTGGATGGATAGAAATGAAGGGAATGCACAGGCGTGGAGGTTGTCCGGAGAAGATTAAATAGATAGACAGAGCATCTTGTTTCGCACAAGTTTCTGGAACTTTGTCAAATAAGGTAAATCGACAAAATTTGTTTAAAGACATAGCATTAAGAATTATTAAGAAAATAGATTATGGTGGACTGCTTGCAATGTAAAGCAAGTCACATTAGTGAAGAAAGTACACTGAAAACACATCTCCGTTAATGCTTTTCAATCTTTTGTGAAAGACATTCGTAATACTTTAATTAATAAAATCCAAAGTAGTTGTCACGCTATTCATTAATTCATTAATTTTTTAGATTCCCATTATTTAAAATCACCAATAAACATACTAAATAAATTAGTTTCATTCCAACACCAATACATTATGCGTTAAAAATATTGGATCTCCGCGTTCATTTCGCTGAATTATTACCATTAGCATTTAAATTTCCTGCAACAAGACTTTCTGCCATACGCTCGCACCTCCTTCGGACACATTATTTAGTCTCTACACTCACTAAAGCAAAAGGCCACTCTATTTCTATATATAATAAGTTCTACGTTAAGTTGTAACTAAAATAACTAAAATGTGGATTTTATATATATTTACAGATAATCAAAGCAGAAGATGATGCAGTATGATCTACGGCAGAGAAAAAAATTTATTGTGACATAGTATTATATTAATTATATTAATTAAACGATTTTATTAAACGATTTTATTCAGCTGCAATCCTCTATTTGCTTCTTGTAAGTTTGGTTCATATCAGAAAACTCAAATTTAAACCAATTCCACCAATTCAATCATCATCTTGAAGCATTGCAGGTGTGCATAGTTTCTATTATGTAGAATTTATCTTTAATTCTATCCCGTCATAAGACTGTTTATTAGGGTGGACCTTAGTTACTCTTGTCGAAATATAATTTTGAGATTTTTGACGGGGTCACTCCCCAAGGATTATGCCACTGGGAGAAAAAATAATGTGTGCAAAATTTGAAATTGATCGGAGAACGAGAAACTGTGCCTCATCGCATTTGAAATTTTTTATTTTCGTAACTCGTTTTTCTTCGTTGTAGTATATCGTTAATATACATTTTTATATATCGTTATCTTTTTACGCTCTGTAATAATATAGAATCAAAGTATAAGATTACACAAAAAAATCATGACCTTGAAATCTCAAAAAATGAACCATCAAAAAATACTTTTTTCGTTGGCATTATATTTATGTTGTCAAACAGTATAATTTTCGTCTAAAATTTTTTTTGGATAATTATAAATAACTGATTAAAGGGAAAACTACATCCGAAATGCACCAATTTTTGCAGATATTTTTCAATTTATTTTAAAAACTAGGGCTCTAGAAGAAAATTCACCATTGCACGTGATGCAACAGACATTTTCCCCCCGGCAAACACCAACAAAAGTGGTAAGTCACGGTTTGTTTTCAATACAGAAGGCAACAGCGGCGGGCGTATCCATTGCCGCTCACCGACAGAATCGCTTACACGCGCGCGACTACCACTGTCGGCGCCATACGTTTTGCCAAACTATTTCGCTCAGTTATTGAAAACGAAATGTGACCTACCACTTTTGTTAATGTTTTCCGAAGGAAAAATGTCTGCTGCATCGCGTGGAGTAGTCAGATTTTCTTCTAGACTCTTAGTTTTTAAAATAAATTGACAGATATCTGCAAAAATTGTTGCGTTTCGGGTGCATTTTTTCTTTGATCGCGGTTTAAATATATTTAAGTAGTAATAATGCAATAATAACTTATATCGTTGTGTTCCCGAAGGTTTATAAAATAATTTTGACGGAACAAGCAACCGAATAACTATTACTATTTCGATACGCAAGACGTTCAAGTTGAAAATTTGCATTTTTTTTTTAAATGAACTAATTTTTCGAAAACGGAGGATGTTGGCGAAAAACGGTTTGCGAATTCGTATTCAGCGTACGAAAATTTATAAGAAACGTGTATTGAATGTTACAAGTCCAGATGGCTGTTGAATAGTTACAATTGAACTTTTGCATGAGTTTGACTGCTCGTTCGGCCGAATCGTTTACTGCTAAATTATTTACTATATTTAATCCAATATTATAATTGGGATCACTTTTCCATTCTAGAGAATCCATATTTATAAAATCTGTTGGAACAGTGTATTCTTAACGAAAGTATCGGTTATTTCATTAAAATTTTGAAATCTATTATTTATATATATAAATGAAAAAAATTCCTTAGACAAAAGTTGTACTGTTTGACATGGTAAAAATAATTACAACGTAAGATGTTTTTTTACGGTAAATTTACGAGATTTCAAGGTCATAATTTTTCAAGTAATCTTATACTTTGATTCTATATTATTACAGAGTGTAAAAAGACAAATTCAACCATATATAAACATGTATATTAACGATATACTACAATGGAGAAAAACGATTACAAAAAAAAATTCAAATGCGATGAGACCCGGTTTCCCGTCTTCCGGTCGATTTCAAATTTTCCACTTTTTTTTCCCCCAATAAAAATTATCTAAAGTCTGTCCCTACTATGCCAATTATCTTTGTAAAAAGAAGTGAGATCCCCATAAAAAAACTTCAAAAAGTAAAAAAATTACGCCAAGTACATGAAAAATCAAATATATCACAAAAAATAGAAGGTAATAATAAAATCACAAAAAAATAGAAGACAATATACAATCCCCCAAAAAATAGAACAAAATATATAATCACAAAAATAGAAGATAATACACAAAAAAAATAGAACAAAATATACAATCACAAAAAAATAGAAGATTATAATAATTACAAAATAAAAAATAGGTGTGAAATCAAAATGAGCTGCAAGTACATAAAGGTACTTTCCAACTGCGCTTAAGATGACACAACTACATATACACAGCTAAAATGCTGTGATCATACATTCCATTACTCATATCGCGGACATTTTTTAATTAATCCGTCAAAAAAAATCCCATTTAAAAAAAATTGTCGTAAATTAATAACTTTACAAAATTAATAATATACCAAAATTACGCCAATTATAAGAATGGCTATTATAAAAAGACAAAATTGTATTAAATAATATTAAGCAGACATATTTTTATACAAGTAAATATTTTAATACGAATAAATATTTTATTCAAAATACTTGGCGCTGCGGAACCGAAAAAATGTTAATTGTTTTAGTAGTAATAATAATTTATAATAACTCCCTTACAATCTAAAATACATAAACATATATATACATATACATATTAGAAACGCAGTCAGATCTATTCTACATATATTTAACTCTAATATCATACGTAGCATATGCACCCGCACACATACACACATTCACGAAAGCACGCACAAGAAAGAAAGAAAAAGATTAATGCAATTTATATATATTTATTTCAGTTTAGCAACTCCAATGCGGAGTGCAGCGCCAAGTATTTTGAATAAAATATTTATTCGTATGAAAATATTTACTTGTATAAAAATATGTCTGCTTAATATTATTTAATACAATTTTGTCTTTGTATAATATCCATTCTTATAATTGGCGTAATTTTGGTATATTATTAATTTTGTAAAGTTATTAATTTACGACAATTTTTTTTTGAATGGGATTTTTTTTGACGGACTAATTAAAAAATGTCCGCGATATGAGTAATGGAATGTATGATCACAGCATTTTAGCTGTGTATATGTAGTTGTGTCATCTTAAGCGCAGTTGGAAAGTACCTTTATGTACTTGCAGCTCATTTTGATTTCACACCTTTTTTTTATTTTGTAATTATTATAATCTTCTATTTTTTTGTGATTGTATATTTTGTTCTATTTTTTTTGTGTATTATCTTCTATTTTTGTGATTATATATTTTGTTCTATTTTTTGGGGGATTGTATATTGTCTTCTATTTTTTTGTGATTTTATTATTACCTTCTATTTTTTGTGATATTGTTACGTATGTGGAATTTTCCCATACGCCGCTCTCAACCATTTTTCGAGCTCGCGTCTGCGAAGGGAAAACGCCCTAAAAGCCTTTTTGTTTATCACATACCACTAAGGGGGTCATGATCTCGACCATCTGGATCACGACCATGGGAACGGGAGTGACACGACGACGACCCCGAAGGATTTCCTTATATGGAAATTCCTAATGCATCCCCACTCATTTTTGGGACTATATAAACCCTTTGGTTTCATCCCTCGTCGGTTAAAAGCTATAGAGTCACGCGTAAAGTCACGTCGTGTCACGCTCGTACAGAGTTGGTAAGATCGGGCTAAAGTCCCTGTCAGAATCATAGTTAACCTCATAGGATCCGCGAGTCCGGTTTATATCCTATTTGGCACTTTGAAATAGCCACTCGTACGCCCCGCATCGCCAGTGCGTCAACACCGTGCAACTAGTGGTAACCTACACACTTTTATTTATTATTTAATCGCGACACTTACATTTGTACAATAACTAATTATTGAATATACGAATGGTGTTCACGTGTAAATCGAGTAGATTCGTTAAACCCATCTCTTACCCAGCGATCCTTATAATATTAGTAGCACTCACCCACTGATACAACTTTACCGCTCGAGTTGTATCAAATATTAATTAAGAGTTACGAGGCATTACTAACATTTCCTGCGACTCCCTGATTTCGCATCAGGTTCGTTCGCAACCTTTCATCCACAACAAGGAATCTTCTCCAACCCAGTGGCTCCCCGATTTCGCATCGGGTTCGTCCACGAAACCTCACCCTCCTACGGCTCCCTGATTTCGCATCAGGTTCGTCCGTATCCTACAGCTCCCTGATTTCGCATCAGGTTCGTCTGTAAATCTACCAACTTCCGAACAGCTCCCTGGTTTCGCACCAGGTTCGTCTGTGAATAATCCAACCTCCTAACAGCTCCCTGGTTTCGCACCAGGTTCGTCTGTGAACTTCATCCTAGTGACTCCCCGATTTCGCATCGGGTTCGTTCACGACGTTTCACCTTCCTGCGGCTCCCTGATTTCAAATCAGGTTCGTCCGCGTGTGACTCCATTCCTAGAGGCTCTCTGATTTCGCATCAGGTTCGTCCTCGCCGTCAATAATCCTAGCGGCTCCCTGATTTCGCATCAGGTTCGTCCGCGCCCCTAACTAACAAACTCATAAACCGTATTCCTTGGGAAATACCCTCCTCGCCGGCCTCTCGCGTTGCCGCAGCCCCGGCTCGTAACAATATATTTGATTTTTCATGTACTTGGCGTAATTTTTTTACTTTTTGAAGTTTTTTTATGGGGTATACTAATACTCGATCCAATTTGTGAATTAATTAATAAATGTCAATCCTTGGATTGCCCAATCGCCGAAGCTACTGAAATGTGGTTAAAATTAGATGTTCCTGCAGATAATGAAAATTATAAGAGAATGATTTGCGAACGAATCGAAAAGTCTGTAAACTGCTGCTATGGACTCGCTGCCAATTTCTTAAATCCGAGCTTTCAGGGTAGAAGGTTTTTAATAAATGCCAAGTGTGCAAATATTCTTCGTGATTTTCTAAAAACTACTTTAATAGAAAATGCTGGCCTTGTTCAACTTGAACATTATAAAAATAAGACTGGATCGTTTGAAGTTTTATTTTCAAGAAATTACGATTCACGTAATACTTTTTGGAGAGCATCGAGGTATTTTTATCCAGAACTTGGCCAACTGGCATTAGAGTTGTACAATTTATGTTCATCTACTGGACAATTGGAAAGATTATTCTCCAAATGGGGGCTCGCGCGTTCATCCTTTGAAAAGGAATCGTTTACGAGAAGACACATCCGCAGCACAGTTGTTGGCTTTGTATTATGAATTGCAATTAAAAGATAACCAAACTATAATATCCTTCAAATTGAATGACGAAGATGTAGATTAAATTATGCAAATACTATGTAATGTTACTTTTGAACTTTTGCATTGAAAACGAAATAGGTATATTTCTAACGATACGATACAGAATTTTATATTTCATGCTTATGTTAAATTCATTTTATTAATAAATCAAAATCTAACGATTTAAAAATTCATATCAAAACTAAAAACCGTCATTGAAATATTAAGGGTTTTGTTAAGGAAAAGTATGCGTATACATTATAAAAATACAAACTTTATTTGATTTATTACAACATTTGGTACGTAAGTAATATTACTTATATAAACTAGGCAGAACAGATAGTATCGCAGTTTTCAGATCAATTATAATTGTTGTAATTCTTAAATAAGAGCAAATATTCAGTTGTAGTTCTACGACGAGTACATTAATTTTCCTATCGATCGCATTTCTTAAAATCTTTTGTATTTTTCTCGCTGATCTTTAACAAATAAAATAATTCTAACATTGAATTATCACTATAAGCAGGAATGCTAAGAATTTTCCGAGCCATTTCGGCTAAATCTGAATGTAATTTTAAAACCGACTTCCAGAATACTTTCCACGATACGTATTCCTTTGTTTTTTTTAGTAAAGTATCAAATATTCCTTTATCTTCTAGGAATTCAAAATAACTTGTCATTCCTGCTTCATTTAAATGCTCAATTAAAAATAGCATCGTTTCTTGTTCATATTGTTTGAATTGCTTTCCCCGATATGCAGGATGCAAAAAGTTCCCTACCAGCACGAACTGTTTATAAATTAGCCGAGCACTTTCTTCTATTATAGTTTTGAATACTGCGTCATTGTTTTCATCATTTTCCATACTTTTCCAATCTTCAATCGCATCTGCAGTCACATAATTAATTATTTCTCTTTTCAATAATATTACAAATATGCTCGAAAACGTTTACAAGTTCGCCTAGATCTTTTTCAAAAGTTGCATCGAGTAAGATTAAAGTGCGATTATTAGAAAAGGTAGTTCGATTTTCTATTAAAAGTTGACGCATTATTTTTAAGTTTTTGAAACAAGATGATAAGGTTGCTTCGAAATAACCGCACAAATCTTGGTCATCTGTGAAATCAACTTTTACACCAGATGCTAAGATTATATATTTTTCAATAATTTTCCAATCGTCCAATAACAGTTGAAAATTTTTAAAAATGTCAGACTTGGTTAAACTTTTAATTAATAACCATAATTGTTTTGATAAATCAAGAAAAAAGCAAAAACCAGAATCCAAGGTTTTTATACATAATTCTATATAGCACAAACTATAGCACGAACATCAGCATCGTATTTTTCTTTTGTTAAAGAAATTGATAGGACAATAAAAGAAAGATTCTATATCGTTAATGGATTCTTCAGAATTTACATATAATAAATTCTCATATCCATTACACTCTATTGCGCTCAAAAATTGTTTATCATTTGTCGTTTTGATAAATCAATAATGTTCCAGAAGTCTCGAATCGCGGAATACTGTTTAAATGTTTTTTATACACGTTAGGTAAAAAAGTTCCGACAATTCTTCAGCAGTTGGAAGTTTATACGGCGGTCGTAACTGATTTACCAAGTTCTTTAAATACTTGGATTTTGTATACTCAAATCCAACATTCGAAACAACTAATAATTCTAGTAAAGATTCGTTTATCTTAATTATTTCATCCTTACTGGTCCTATCAATAAAATTTTTCAACTTTTTCGTTTTCGACGATCTTCTATAGTTATCGCAAGCTCGGTGTTGATACTTTTATTACAAACTTGGTCATTTTCTTTGCACTGCTTTCTGTGATATCAGGTTGACTAATCTCCAATTCATTATTATTTAATATGTCATCGTTCTTTGTAGAATCGTTGCTATCACGTTCTTTTCGTTTATGTTGCAGTTGGTTATTATTACTTTCAATGTCTTTACACGCATTTCTGTAAAATAAAATAATATAAAATATTAGTAAAAACAATGTATTTAAATATATATGTGTGTGTAACAGTAGTAAATGTAGATAAAACATGATTATTTAAGCATAAGTGAATTAAATATTATAATGCATAATAATAAAATACACTAAATTACCTATGTGATGATTGTAAAAAGGAAAGAAATTGTTAAGACACGGTAGGATACGCTAGGATGTTAGGACTCACATTGACACAATCACGCGAATAAAATGAAAAAGAGTATACGATCGACGTTAGATTGTAACGCGAAAGTGAACTATAAAAAAATTATTATTAATAATCCACTCTTTTCGAAATTCAAGCAAGACAACGACGCACGCGAGTGGATCTGTTTCCCAACGTTACTTTATAATATTTATGTATATGCAAAATGCAGGAAGTCTTCAAAACTATCGCGGGTGGTGCTTCTTCATTTCTTACACAAACTCATTAAACACAGAATGAAAGCTTCCAACGATCCATCATCGTTAGAGTGGTGTGGTATCATTATAGTCGCTCTACAGAGTCAATGATTTTTCAACGTTTTCTAACAAACTCCCGACAGCTGCAACCCCATATAGAGCTCTTTATCGCTCGCATAACACTAATTCATCGTAATGCAGTCATTCAGTTTCAAAATACGCAACTTTACTTTAAAGTACGACGACGTTGCAGCCTTCCTGAAGGCCGCAACCTTGGGATCGCTTTAGTGCAGATCCCGATGCAGGTCCCAGTGGGCAATGCGAGCATTTTGGGGGTCGCAACTCTAATTGGGAAACGCGAACTCGGTGGATGTCGCGACACTAATATTATATCGAACAGGAGCAAGTTGGTTAATCTAGACTAACTCTAATTCAAACAACACAAGGACTCATCGACGCAGCGCTAATCTTTATAAATAAAAAATAAAAAAACAGGAGGGGGGGGGGGGGGTATCGGTACCATCGATGTGGTACCGCTAAATCAAAGAACGCGCGATCGGTCAAAATCGCAACGCTAATTATTGAAAAAAGGGGGGAGCATATAATGCAAGAATATTAATTCGAAGACTAATTCAAAGTGTGAATAAATAAAATAGTTTAAATAATCGCGTTCGTCATTCATTCGCAACGCTACTCTCGAAGCAAACATTCTAACATGCAAGAATAATTCAGCGAACCACGATTAACTTTCATTCGCAACGCTAACTCGAACCGTCAACATTTCATTCGCAACACTAATTCAACTCGCGAGTTGCCCCAACATCCCTGGGTGGATATGTCAATGGGCCAGCATACAGCTGACCAATAACTACTACTACTACAACTACAGGCGAGCACAGTAACAAAATAATGCAAAAATGACCCCGCAACCCCTGGGGGATGCAAAACCATTTCAGCAGCCCACACGACGTGGCCTCTTCCCTGGCCGGGCTATCTTCGGCTCATTAGCCACTCGTTTCTTTTTTTCGGATCGAAAATAGATCCGCACCTGCTCGGAGTCACGAGCGCAACGCGAAACGTTTCGAGGGCCTATCTTTCCGTTCGCGAACGCGTGACCAACGACCATAGAGTGCAATGTCGCTGGCTTCGAAGGGTCGAATGCATCATAGAGTGGGTGGTGGTCAGTGTTGGTACGACGGTTGACGATCGTCTGCATCACGTTCGCTAACTTTGCAATCTCGACCGTTGAAAAGATAATACGTTTCGAGCCTGTCTCCACCCCGGTTCCGATCGCGACCAGCGACCATGTGCAATGGCGACCACTGGTGTGTGCGAAAAAGCCGAAAGGATGAAGCGAGTCAGAAGCGAGGGCATACTCCGCTCGCGCCAGCTTCACCCTCGACTTTTCTCACTGGATTGTTCGCCTGAAAGCAGGTGATCGCGCGCGCGAGAAAACGACCCCACCCACGATCAGAGAATGCGATCACTCGCCCCGGCCCTACCTACTTATATTTAAGTCACACATTCGTACCAGAGGGTAAGTTACCTATCCTGCCCGGCACCTGTATTTAAAAAGCATGGCAAAACACATTCTCGCAAACACACTCATCCCAGTGACAACCCACTCCACGATTCTCAAGCATCACCGCCCGGTTGCTTTGGCCTACACTAGAGAGAACGTCCCGGGACGTCTCCGTCAGCCGAGCTTGGCCCACATCATACACAATCTGAGGTACGTACCATTTTGCCTGAAATCGACTGACAAGGCTAGTGACCATTGCGTGTAATGCACTTGGCTGTTGATTAACTACTCTACGTAAATATATGTAAATGCTAATAGTTGCTCATTTGATTCAATGAGATCGATAAGATTCATGTACATATTCCATAGAAGCTACTGTGCAAACATTGTATAAACTATAAATCAAGGGATATGTACAGAGGTGTGAAGAAATATTTATGAACCGACGCACTACCACATACTAACCACGCACACACAATACACAAATGTGGAAGTACGTCGTGCACGGTACACACTAACGCAATGCCAGCCGCTAGTTTTGTTTATTAGTTAGTTACGAGCTAGGTCATCATGCCCTGTTGTCGTCACCCATCGTCACGTAGCGCCTGGGCACGTGAATGAGTTTCGAGACAACAAAGCATGGAATGGAAAACCTAAAAATCCTGATCTAGAAAGAAGCTCGTTAGTGTATTCTGTCTACCTACTTTTTACTTTCTCATTGAAATTTTAGGGAAAATGACTGGACTTTGTATTTCTCAATTAATCGAGAATACTCTTTCTCAAGGAAAATACTCTAATTAATAGTGTTGCATTTGTGAAGAAAATTAGTTGTTCAAGAATAAAAGAGACTCTAATAAAGATCATTCAGACAAAAACGAAAGACTCTGATCAGAGAATAAATGATTTCAAAGATTTTTGGAAACGTTAAGAAAATTTCGGGCGACTTGGTCGTCAAAGCATATCTGCTTTCCAAGGAGGAGAGAACTATATACACGATGCTTTTTTACGTTGACCACGAAATCACCCAACCTGAACTGCCTTCTTGTACATAAACAGCATCCAACATCATTACTTTCTCACAAACGGACAAAAATACAAAGATTATTATCAAACTATATCCTGTTAAAAATATAGAGAAGAATTAACTCGTTCGGTATCATACATTGTATACGAAATGTTTATTGATCGAAATGTTTATCATCGAACATGACCCGATGGCATCCGACTTCTCTACTATGTACATGACAATCAAATTCACTCGCACATCGATAATATTCACGACAATATCCAATCTCGATCAAATATTTATATTAGAAATCATTAATCATATTCTAGAGCTTACTATATGGAAAAACGCGATGTACAAGAAGACCCTAACTATCCTGATCTAAGAAATGGCACATGAACAACAACAAGTAATAGTTACTAACTACTCATGGGTGGCAGCGGGAAACCAACATACCCCCCCATGGTCACTATGCTCGCCAAAGCACGTATACAACCGGCACCGATCACCCGTGCCGTTTCGGACCTTTCGTCCTACGACACGATGAGTGTGCGAGACCAGAGGAATAAAAAAAGCATGCGACTTACTACTTGGAGAGTACAGCTGACATCGTAGGAGTCATCGAGGGTGTCGGGGGGGGGGGGGGGGCAGCCTTGGCCCAGCCAAGTCCTATAGCAAACGAGAATAAAACGTATTATGATTTATTTCCAAGATCGTCGCAGTGTAATTTCAATCATAACGAACGGCGTCGCACAAAAAGGAACTAGAAACTAATGATATTTTTCAATCGTATCCAAGCTTTAAGATTGAAACTTGAAAATGTTGAATTATAAAGTGAGTATTTCGAGTACACAATGGAATGAAACGAGACACTTACATCCTTCCATCGTGGTCCTGCCGAGCCAGCGAAACTCATCTTCAGCTGAGGCAGCACTCCGACTACTCCGATATACCGATATACCGATATACCGATATACCGATATAACTAAATTCACGTTTATAAATAAAAAATAAAAAAAAAAGACTACCACTCTCCCCCTCTCCCTCTCCCTCTCTGCCGAACAAAGAGATTTCGAACAACAAAACTGACTCTAATCCCGCGACTTGAGTCTTGAAATGCGATGGCAACACTGACTCTATCCACGCGTGTGATTAAGCAAAGAAATTCTGCAAAAGGAGCCACTCTCCTCTGTGGGGAAAAAAGTACTTTCTTTTTGAACTTTTACGCAACAAGCACCGATTCTACCAACCGCATTGCGCGCGGCCACCAAATTTTCTTTTCCTCATTTCTGTAACAAAGAAAGGTAAAAATTCTGTTAGTTCACGAGCATAACGAGGATAATCATTGTTAAAATAATAAAAAGAATAATAAAATTGTGCGAGTATGTCATTTTTTAAAGTATGTAAAAAAAAATTCAATTGTATTAATAAACAAATTCGAGAACAGAGAGGGTATTTTGTTGCAATTTTTATTTTATTCTCTTTTATACTCGCTCGAACAAACCAGAGAATCTATCGAATATATGTAAAATTATAATTAGCAACATTTTCTTTAAGATGTTACCATCACTTTTCATCGATAATATAAGCAACAACTTTTACTTACTTCATTTTTATTCGCCGAAGATGGCGTGTCATTCTCTCTAGAAGCGAAGCCGCCATTTCTATAATTTAATTGACGCACAGAACGATAGTTGATAGTTGTATCGTTTCCTTGGTAGAACACCGTAGCGTAGAGACGTAGTAGACGGTCCACGCTCGTACGTATTCCTTTTTCCTTCGCGCACTGAATTCTCTAACAAAGAGAAATAATTTTTACCCATTAAATATATAACAAACATAATAAGGATAATAAGGATAATAAGCATCGATATCGATGTGTTCTTTTTTGTACTTAATATATCCCTCTTTGAGCGACGCAACGTTCGACGGAGATTCTCTCCACTTGTCTCCACCTATCGTCCCAAACCGCATTGGCTGTTCGCGTAGCGGTCCGACTTGTCGTACCGAAAACAGGTTGTATCGGCGCAGTGCTTCCTCGTCCGCATCTCTCGTATGTCTACATTTCTTTTAGATACAGTCTGCCCAATATCCTCAAGAGAAAGCAAAATACCGTACCATCGACAATCGCAATAATTCCTCGGAAGTTATTATTGATTTCTCTATCTATAAAAATTTCATTGCAATATGTTTAAAAATTCTTATCGCATCGTTATAATTATAAATGTACACGACATTTCTGTTGCACATTACCACGCTTGTATATTTTTCCAACGAATAAATCATAGAAACTGTATATCGTTGAAACAAGAAGATGAGAAAATGAAAACTATTACCTATAACCATTACTCCCTCCTTCGTTCGTTTATAGAGCGTACTTGCGGGATAAAGGGGAAGAAAAATGAAATGGAAGAGAACGAGAATTTGCCACAGTGAGAATTTACATCCAAAAGTTGAAATAATTTTCTCAATTCTCACAATAGCGTAGAGAGAGAGAGAGAGAGAGAGAGAGAGAGAGAGAGAGAGAGAGAGAGCGAGGCAAAAGTCGAACCGTCGACTCGCATCTTTCCGAAATAAATTAGAACAGATCGTCGTGCGCAAAAAGCGTTGCTACGCTCTATATCAACTATTCACGGTGCCTTCGCAATTTTATAACATTTAAGCCAAGCCAACACAGCATTTAATTAACTCGCAATCGAAAATTTAAACGGAGAGACGCGTGCAGATTAAACTCATTGGCTTCGAGGGAGCGTTTGTCTGGCTGGGGTATAGCCACATGCGCAGAACACTGCCGCCCTCCTTAGTTAAACTGTCCTATCTAGCATTCTTTCATTCTTTCAGATACGTTGAAATATTTCAAGTTCCACGCGTCTTTTACCTTTTAAGTAAAGTTAGAAAACTCTACGCGCTACGTAAATATTTATAAACAGTTTAATGTATTTAACCTAACTTCTTTTAAAATGGTTCAAATATCTTATCTAAAACAATTAATTAATTGGCACGTTAATAAAACATTCCCCACCGGTACACAGCTATTACAAACAATTATATCAGGCTATTACACAATAATGACAACATGTTTTAATTCGAATGAAGGGAAACAAGTGTGGTATAACAAGTAAATGATAAAACCTCAGTTTTCTCGGTTGTTTCAAAATTGTGCTAGATGGGACATTTTAACTAAAGAGGGCAGATTACAGGTCTGAATTGTCGTGGTTGTCTGAATTGGCGGGTTCTCCTTCTTATATGACAAGGAGAACAAATGGTGCTCGAACGTGATTGGCCGAGAATATTGGAAAACTGCAAGATTCGAATTTCCGCGCCCGCGGTCAACCGCCATCGTGCATACGTTAAGGGGGGGATTCAATATTCGCGAAAAGAACGGTATAAAATTACTCGACAACGCTCGAAATTAACATATTATGTTGATATACGCGCAAAGGAACACGAAACCCGCGATATTTGGGAGAAATTCGCGGAATTTTTCGAGATATTAACGAAAAATCAAGTATGACGCCACGCCGTCAACCACCGATCGGCGTAGAGGCGAACAAAAACTTTACTCACTCATATTTCCCAGCTCGATGCGAGATTCGGGCCAAAAACTGCAAATCCGCGTGCCTCGTCGATCCCTCTTCGCGATTTCGAATACTCGGAGCACACGAAACTTGATATAATATCGCGAGAAAGATGTTTTCTGCCCACTGGCTACGGAGAGACGTGATCACGATCGAATCCAAAGGGCTACTGACGGCGGGAACGCTACGTAGGAGTAGCGGGGAGGGAGGGGGGAGGATTAGTCGTTGCGTTGTCCAATATTTTTGCCTACGTCGAGCGACTCTGATTGAAAACTTCCAAACCATCACGCTTGGAAGTTGCACAGAGATTTATAATTTAACAATGCCAGCCTTACAATTAACAACAAACTTTAACGTTAACAATGCTGTGCAACACCCTCGAGATGCTGGAGAAGCCTCGGGGGGGGGGGGGGGGGATATGCACGGTAGAGAACGTTAAAGAATATAGAATATGCATGCAACAACAAGTGGGGGGCGCCAGTATTCCGAGGCACTTTATTAATGTTTAAATAATAACTAATGAATTCGAACCACTTGTCGAACTGTGAATGCACCGAACCTATATCTATGCACCACTCCAACGTTTAGGCGAACAATAGATGCATTCGTTAAACTGAATAGATACATCGAAGAAATTCAGAGTTCATTTTTTGACACTTTGAGGTTACGTACCATCTCCATGGCTCGCGTCCAACGTCGTTTCTGACGATTTCGGAAGAAAATTTAACCAAAGCGACACCAAACGAACCGAGAAATACTTTTTTGAGGAACATGCGCCCAGGTGTGGCACAAAAACGTTTTGAAAACGTTTAAAAAAGAAAAAAAGAAAAAAACGCGTCCAGGCCAGAGGACACACGCGCGCGCGCGTTAAGGGGACCAGCAAAGAATCGGAAGGTGGCCCGAAAGAAGCAAGTCCCGAGAACACGTCCATGTTGGCGGCGAAGCGCAATGCACGCGTGTGTCTCATCTAGTGGTGGAGATTTATCGATGGTACTCATTATCGAAAATTATCGATGGCTTATTTTCACTATCGATAATTATCGGTATTGAAAGTCCTAGGTTAGTCGATTAAAAAATATTAGCTAAAATTCAGAATCCCAAATTTAATTTGTAATATTGTTACTTGTATTAAAAATAAACTGTATTATACATATTTGAACAGCGTTTCGTTATTACCTTCGAGACTTTTATAGATAAAAAATGGTATAGCGAAGTACATGATGGATTAAAAATATTCTGTTGAATAATAATAAATGATAATTTGTTGGATTGCGTATTTCTTGTTTCCCTGTATAAACGTTTAACGTTTCAAATTTGATAAATCTTTCCAACTAAGTGACAACAATATTACTTGTATATGTATTACTTTAATTTCCCAAGTATATCAATTGAGGGCTCGGATGCAATAAGGGGACTAGCGCTCGAAAATGCGAAAAAGAATTGTCCAAACGCTAAGAAATATTGGAAAATTAAATGTTTTTAAACCGTATTTTACAAAATATAATGTTATAAAGCTCGTCGCGACACAAATTCTTTCTATTTACAGTTTTCTTTTTTATCGAGTCATTAGTATTCGAGATAAAAATTATAAACAAAAAAAATTTCTTCGACCAAAATCATTATTTCTTTAAACATAAATTGCGATAACTTGAGTAAATATTAACGGATCGTTATGAGACTTGAAACATAAACTCAGAAAACTCTAGCGAAGCCGTAAAATGTATGCGCAAAATCCTTATGTTGATAAATGTAATAATATTTCGTTTAAAAGTAATACTGGACATAACCCATGTCTTTCACTGTTCGCCGTTAAAAAGTATCGAGGGAATTTTCAGGTACATAGGTATAACTTGCGGCGACAAAGTTTTTTCTTAATATACACGGAAGTTTTTCACCAATTTTCGCACTTTATTAATAAATAATTACAGAAGATATGACGATATATATAAATCCCGCGCGGCACCAACAGTCAGCAGCTGCGTACAATCGCGTCACACTGCAAAGATGACATGACATTCTATTCTCGCTATTATATGATTATATATTACAAAAAAATATTGCGATATTATTTTCGAAATATTTAGTAACATTTTTATTATAGTACTTACACGTAATATTTACAATATTCACACTGTTCTGTTTACAATATTCTGTTATTTTATAAATTTTTCTTTTTCTCCTTTTTCCCATCTTTCCTTTTTCATTTTCTTTTTGCTTATCTTTTCTTCTTTATACAATGTATTTTTTATTGATGTCGCGCCTAAAAATTTTTTGCCAAAATCTTGTCCACTGGAGGTACAATATTGCAGTAAATTTTCAAAGTCTTTACGTTTTTCAGCAGTCACTCCTACTCCGCCTGCCAGTGACGCTTTTTTTCAAATCTTCCCCGCCAACAGATGTTTTAATATTTACAGTAGTAGGTTCCCCATTGTAACTATAATAAACATCTACTTGCCCATTGGGAAAATAAATGATACGTACGATTTGACTTATTTGAATTCTCTTTAAATCTTTGTTCGGCGTCAATAAACCTTCGTAATTTTTTATTGCAATTTTTCTGGCATCTATCATTCTCGAAGGGGGGATTTCGCGCCGTTCTAATTAATTCCGCGTATAACGGAATATTGTAAACAGGACAGTGTAAATATTGTAAATATTGTAAATATTGCGTGTAAATACTATAATAAAAATGTTACTAAATATTTCGAAAATAATATCGCAATATTTTTTTGTAATATATAATCACATAATAGTGAGAATGAATGTCATGTGTTTGCAGTGTGACGCGATTGTGCGCAGCTGCCGACTACTGTTGGTGCCGCGCGGGATTTATATATATCGTCATATCTTCTATAATTATTTATTAATCAGTGTGAAAATTGGTGAAAAACTTCCTTGTATATTAGGAAAAAACTTTGTCGCTGCAAGTTATATGTACCTCAAAATTCCCTCGATACTTTTTAACGGCGAACAGTGAACGACATGGGTTATGTCCACTATTACTTTTAAACTAAATATTATTACATTTTTCAACATAACGATTTTGCGCATACATTTTACGGCTTCGCTAGAGTTTTCTGAGTTTTATGTTTCAAGTCTCATAACGATCCGTTAATATTTACTCAAGTTATCGCAATTTATGTTTAAAGAAATAATGATTTTGGTCGAGGAAATTTTTTTTGTTTATAATTTTTATCTCGAATACTAATGATTCGATAAAAAAGAAAACTGTAAATAGAAAAAATGTGTGTCGCGGCGAGCTTTATAACATTATATTTTTTAAAATACAGTTCAACAACATTTAATTATCCAATATTTCTTAGCGTTTGGACAATACTTTTTCGCATTTTCGAGCGCTATAGTCCCCTTATTGCATCCGAGCCCTCAATTAATGCCGCGAATTTAATAGGTTTATCGGCGGTAACTATAATCTATCGATAGGCATTTGTTCTGTAACTTACGATAGCGAATCGTGTTTTGTCAATTTCGTCCTACCACAGAAAGACATTTTGTGTGCGATTACGTACCAAGCATTTCTGGCTTAAATAATCTTACATTTGTATTATTTTCTTTATATATATGACTTACCATT
Organism: Andrena marginata; assembly: GCA_963932335.1. NCBI lineage: Eukaryota > Metazoa > Arthropoda > Insecta > Hymenoptera > Andrenidae > Andrena > Andrena marginata. The sequence goes on from OZ010661.1 coordinate 45,708,968, forward strand.
TCTCGTTGAATCCATTATTATAGCAAAAGGCAAACCGGATAAAAAGAAAATTAACTATTGAACTATTTATATTATGTAGTTTTCGTGGTGTTCATTTTCTTTTTATCCGGTTTGCCTTTTGCCATAATGATGGATTCAACGAGAAATGGTAAGTTGTACATAAAAAATTTATTTTACTTTATACGTATATTACGCTTGTTTTTCTATAAATATTTCATAGAGAGAAGCCGGTTTAAAAAAAAATTCAATTTGAAGAAACATGATCAAGCGTATGAAGAAAGTGAAAGAGAAGATAATATGATGCGAATGTTGTGAATTTTGTAAATTCATTAAAGAAAGTACAAAACAAAAGACGAAAGATTTCATTGGTTTGTAAAGAGGGGTCCTTAAGAGGTCTGTGCTGATGGCAAATTTGCGAAATGTACTACACTACTGATGGGGTGGGGTGGGAAGGAGTATAAAACCAGCGGTAACACTAGCAATTTAGCTGACCATATAAAAAGATTTCACAAATCCCGAAATACTCGGAAGGACTAGATGTCGAAGCATCAGCAACAACAAGTACCAATTCCATAAGCACGTTTTTTAAAAAAATCAGTGTAATATGATAACAATTCAGAGAGAGAGAGAGAGAGAGAGAGAGAGAGAGAGAGAGAGAGAGAGAGAGAGAGAGAGAGAGAGAGAGATTTAGAACGTAACATTGGCTCTCCTGCTTGCAACAGACTTCCAACCATTCAATAATATAGTGAATGATAAAGGGGTTTCAGGATGTTTGTGAATAAGCTAGAGATCCCAAGTATGTAATTCCGAGTAAATAGACACCGAGGGGAAAACGATCATGAAAAAACTGTATTCCGACATGCCAAGAAAATTAAAAGAAGACCCCCATGGCCGTTCCAAAAACTTGTTTGTAGAAAACCACCCCATTGACCCCCCATCGACCGCTGTACTTTTCCAACTAACTGGTTCGTTTTTCCAAAAATTCGAATTTGGGAGTGCTATCTTCGCAGTCCTATAACCGGCACGTTTCAACGTATCTTTGACCCGGGAGCAGGCGCGTGTTGGTCTCTTTTCGACCGATGATTTCGTATGTTTTGAAACATGATCCATAGCGTTCGACTGTTTACTTTCTCCGTGGAGCTATTCTCATTTGAAGGGCGTCTCGTCGACTTGCCTATGTTGCGAAGCAACAGTTAGTGCATTCGTGTAGGTTTTAAAACATACATTGTTACACGTCGGTCTTTCCGACCATAGCGCGCCTGCTAACGTTACTCTCATTTCGTCTATCGCATAGAACGCGTACTGTGTGGCAATCATGGCTAATTCTAATTTCCGAGATTTCTTAAGGGGTTAGGACGCAGTAACGGGCCAAGTATGCAGATGATTTTTAGACGACGATAATAAGAAAAGTAAACAATCGATTAACATATGGCTTTGTGTTTTAGTCCACTATATTATGAACTATAAGACGAGCGTATAATATTTACAAAACAGCATTTGTACGTCGTGCAATGTCTCCATTTAAAATTTTTTTTTTTTCCGGATGGCTAACTGGTGGGACGGATTCCGGGAAATCGGATGCATTGTATCAAAAACCCCCAAAATGTCATAAACTATAATATATTCCCTAGGCATTGACGATCCAACACTTCAAATTTTTCAATTATTGTACGAAATATAAACAGAAAGATCACACACACTTTAGTCGAAATTTGATCATTATTTTTCGAACACCGGCCATTTTGTCAATTTTCGCAAAAATTGAAATGTTGGATCGTCAATGCCTGGGAAATATATTATAGTTTATGACATTTTTGGGGTTTTTGTTATAGTTCATCCGATTTCCCGGAATCCGGCCCACCAGTTGGCCATCCGGAAAAAAAAGGATATTTTAAATGGAGACATTGCACGGCGTACAAATGCTATTTTGTAAATATTATACGCTCTTCTTATAATTCATAATATAGTGAACTAAACACACAAAACCTTATATTAATCGATTGTTTACTTTTCTCATTATCGTCGTCTAAAAATCGTCTGCTTTCTTGGCCGGTTACTGTGTCCTAACCCCTTAATGAATGAAAGCATCGAAGACGAGATCAGTGATTCCGCAGAAGATTCTGATTATATTATACAATCCGATCACGATACAGATTCGGAAATTGATTGTGCGGATATAGAGATAGATGTAGAGGAGGCATATACTTTGAGTGAAGGAAACGCAAGTGTTTATTCTTTACTTTCAAGAAGCAGTTTCTAATCTGAGGAAATTATAAAAATTTAATACGTTTACAAAGTCATAAATTTATAAGTATATTTTTTTTTTTAAACAAAAAATATAAATATAAAATATATTAGATAATTGTTATTATGAAAAAGTACAAATTAAATGATAAATTGAAATTTTGATATGACATTTTATTTTTAAAATCAATTACAATGTATTTGTATAAAAATACATTTTCCAGAACTCCACGATCCATTGCATTGGCAAAGATAAAACAACAATATGGTCTAAAATACCACATAGGAACAAGAGTAAAACTAAAAAACATAACGTTGTCAATGAACGTCAAGGCGTAAGACCTACTGCTAAAAATGCTAAAACGGCCATTGATGCGTGGAGACTTTTTTCTATCTGACGATATGATTGAAAAGATAGTTCTGTATGCTAATATTTATACATGTAAATCAAAGTTTTAAGATCCACCAAAATTTTTTTCATCAAGCAAACATATTAAACGATAATAACTAACAAGAACAACGTATACTTCTTTTAGTCTACAAGTACAAAACTATAAGATAACGTCAGCGTCGACGCCATCGAGGAAGTATAGGATAGACTTATCACCAGCAGTGATGGGTTTACTACGTTACATCGAATTTACTACGTGACACGCGTAAAAAATGTAAATAATTGTAGAAAATGTAGAAAATGTAGAAAATGTGAAAAATTCATATACAAACTATTAACCTCTACCAATCTGCCATCCCTTCCCTCTTATTTTCACCCCCTTGACACTCTGTGACAAAGTTTTACCCGGGCAATACCAGGTGCTTTAAGCTAGTAATAATTTCAAAATTTTTTAATAAAGTTCATAAGTTTGGTGAACAAAAGATACTCTAATTTGTACATACATATATATCAACTTATCAGCATGGATTCTGAAGAAATTGATAAAGCTTTAGCAAATTATTTCTTTGGATGTAATATTCCGTTTAGTGTTATTGAATCTAAACATTTTAAGAACTTTGTTCATAAATTGAACCCGAATTATAAAATTCCAACTAGAAAGACGTTGTCGAATAATTTACTAAATGCAAAATTTCAAGATTATAAAAAATCAATAATTAGTGTGGAATCTAAAGATTCAGTTCTACTTTTAGATGGTTGGAAAAATTCATCAGCCAACAATAAATATTGTATGTAGTTGCGATTCTGAATTTAAGTGATAACAGTGGTACATTTATCTTGATGCCTGGAATTTCAGTTATATCAGAGAAACTGGCGAGGCATTAAGAGAAGTTGTTAATCAATGTATGATAATGGGCGCAAGAACAATTTAATTTAAATATATATGCCGTAATAACAGGCAATGCCTCGAATATGATGTCCATGGGAGGAACAATCGATGTATGGCACATGACTTGTAGTAGCCACAGTGCGAATTTATTATGCAAATCATTATTAGATAAGGATTTTCCTGCTAAAGCGAACAATTTATTAAAAGAGTTTAAGTCTCCAACTCTGGAATCCCAGGTATTAGCGCTCTTGGTGGTCAGAGAATGATTTTAGCTGCCGAGATTCGTTGGTGCAGCTATCGTCGAGATACCTTTAGAAGATGCCTCAGGAATTTGGAACCTATGCGTCTTCTTGTTGCTAATGCAGAGAATTTTAATATATATATAAAAGAAGAAATAAGAACTTTGCTTTCCAATCCTACATTTGAAATGAAGCTTTTCGATAATCTAGAGACGCGGTAGCGTCTCGACGCCAAGTACAGGAAAGAAAGTACAGGAAAGAAAAAGACACCCTATATATGGCGACTGTCGCTACTGCTTATCATTCACTCGTCGCCCGGCTAATCCAACCTAACCTGAAACTTATTTCATTAATATCTCCTCACGCCTGCAATATTTCCAAAATTTAAAGGCATTTTTCTTATGTAAACCGCATATAAGCTTTCGAATAGGACCAATTTCAATAAAATCGGTCCACGTATGACAGAGATATCATAATATCGTCTCATGGATCAGTCGAAAATTTTAAGTTTTATAAGATTTTTCTTCTGATTCTTCTTGTTCAAGGAATTTTTCGTCAGTATAATACGTATATTACGCGTTACACACACACCTTCAGGCAACACATGTTTCGTTCTTCGTTCGTCGACTCTCGGGATTATTCGACAGGGATCGTCGTCCGTCATTGTACAAACTATTTTTTAAATACATTGAACTTTATAACCTACCAATCTTAACCTCCAAGTGTCAAATAATGTAAGTTGTCCAAATTTGAGATGTCAGGAGTTTTTACACTAAATAGGAGACGGAATTATTGTCTCAATTAACAAGGTAAGTCGCCAAATTTATTTAATAGATTTTTTATGTAGAGTCGCAGACTTGGAAGTTGTCCGGAGAAGGTTCGACAGAGAAGCACCTTCTTTCGCATAAGTTTCTAGAAATTTGTACCATGCTTGTACAAAATAATATATTGTAGTAAAAAATTGCATTGAATTTAAATTGCCAGATATTTGTATTTGTATACCAGCAATTTAGAGTTTTTATTTTATGTAAAGGTTATTATATTATAGAAATGAAGGGGACGTACTGGACTTCGATAAAAATGAAGGAGACGCACAGGCTTGGATAGTACAATTGAGGGGGACGCACAGGCTTGGATGGATAGAAATGAAGGGAATGCACAGGCGTGGAGGTTGTCCGGAGAAGATTAAATAGATAGACAGAGCATCTTGTTTCGCACAAGTTTCTGGAACTTTGTCAAATAAGGTAAATCGACAAAATTTGTTTAAAGACATAGCATTAAGAATTATTAAGAAAATAGATTATGGTGGACTGCTTGCAATGTAAAGCAAGTCACATTAGTGAAGAAAGTACACTGAAAACACATCTCCGTTAATGCTTTTCAATCTTTTGTGAAAGACATTCGTAATACTTTAATTAATAAAATCCAAAGTAGTTGTCACGCTATTCATTAATTCATTAATTTTTTAGATTCCCATTATTTAAAATCACCAATAAACATACTAAATAAATTAGTTTCATTCCAACACCAATACATTATGCGTTAAAAATATTGGATCTCCGCGTTCATTTCGCTGAATTATTACCATTAGCATTTAAATTTCCTGCAACAAGACTTTCTGCCATACGCTCGCACCTCCTTCGGACACATTAAGGTAAATGGCCCAGTGCTTAAACAAGGCCCAATAATTAAAAATTGAGAAGAAAATTTGCTAATAATAACAGTTTTACTAATTTGCAACGTTTAATCTGATCGAAATATAATTGCAAAATGTATTAGCTTTATATAGATACAATTATATGCTTACATCACTGAATAGTTATGTCAAGATAAAATATTATTGTACAGTAAAGCTTCAACAGTTTCAATCTCGCTTCTTACCTAATGGGCTCAAGCAAGCAACAGAATATTTTTGTTAAGGTTGTAATTAATTAATATTTTATCGTTTTTTAAATAGTACAGTTGTTTTGGATTTATTAAATATTGAAGATTTAAAAATTAATTGGATCTCTTATTAATTTTTGGTTTTTAATATTTAAATTGTTGCGTTTATTCACTAGTACACGATGACATGGCACGGACCAGTCATTAAACGCGTGTTTAATGGTGGCATGGAGGTTAGGCGCCGGTAATACTTATTCAGTGACATTTTCAGATTATTAACATTTATTGTATTAAAGTAAGTATTTTTCTGTATCCTATGTATTTACGTTAATAATAACCAATACAAAAATAATTATAATACAAAAATATAATACTTTTTATGAATTAATAGGATAATTAATCTTAAACTCGTCATAATATTAATATAACCTAAATTTTTATAATATACTTTTAATCAGTTTTTTAACTTATTTTTAATTTTTTTCTAACATATAAGGTCATGCCGAAGATAAAGAAGGCACAGAAAAAGGACTACAGGCAACAAGATGTATGTGCAGCAGTACAATGCTATGAAGCAGGCGCATCGTTACAATGTGCCAGCGAGAAGTACCATGTGCCAAAATCAACAATTTATTTTAAAGCAAAAGGCATTGTGCCTCTGGATGCTACAATGGGTCCGTCAACGTATTTGACGAAGGAGGAAGAAGAAAAACTCGTTCAGTGGATCTTTTATATTGGGGAACGTGGGTTCCCTGTTACTAAAGATCAACTTTTGAATAGTGTTCAAGATTTAGTGATACATTTAAAAAGAAAGACACCTTTCATTGAGAACAGACCAGGGCGACATTGGTACAAATCTTTTTTGCAACGACACCCTACAATTTCCACAAGATTAGCTCAAAATCTTTCATCTGCACGTGCTTCGGCAACAGAAGAGAAGTTGCGTAACTGGTTTTCGGAGGTGCAAGTTTATTTAGATAAGAATGGTTTGAATGGAATCGATGGAACAAGGGTGTACAATTGTGACGAAAGTGGGTTTTTATTGTGCCCAGAAACTGGTCATGTATTGACAAAAAAAGGTTCAAAATCGGTATATTGTGTCATAAATGGTGTAGAAAAGGAGTGTTTAACTACTCTATTTATGGTTAATGCTGATGGCAAAATGGTTCCACCAATGGTCGTGTATGCGTACAAACGAGTGCCTTTCAATATATCAAGAAAAATGCCCAAAGAATGGGGTATTGGTATAACAGATAACGGCTGGATGACTGGACAATCATTTTATGAATATATAACAAATATCTTCCATCCATGGCTGGTGAAAAATAATACTAAATTTCCAGTTATTCTTTTCTTAGATGGCCACTCGTCTCATTTTAATTTGCCATTGGTCACCTTTTGTCGTACTGTTGAAATTGAGTTAGTTGCGTTGTACCCAAATGCGACACATATACTTCAACCGTTAGATGTTGCTGTCTTCCATCCACTAAAAAGTGCATGGCATAAAACTGTGCTAAAATGGAGATTAGATAATAATGGTGAACGTTTAAGAAAAGAAGATTTTGCTCCTTTATTAAAAGATACAGTTGACTCAATGGAAAATCTTGGAAATATGATTAAGAATGGGTTTAAGACTTGCGGGTTATATCCTTTTTCTGCAGATGCTGTGAATTTTAATATCCTTAATAAAAATAAGAAATCTAATACTGCAGAAAAAGAAAACACGATTGAAAATATAACTGTAAATAGAGAAGAATATACACAACATTTGGCCTTGTTTGAAAAAACCATTGACAGTCAAGTTTTACAAGATTTTATAAAAGCTGAGTCAAGTGGATCTTGGACTGGAAAAATTAATCTTGAAGGATTGTTCATGTACTGGATGAACATAAAAGAAAAATGTGGTATAAATTAAATACATGTTATCTTACTTGCACATGTATTACTTGTATATCTAACTAAATGAATTATAATTTTAATTAATCTAGGAAAAAACATTAAAAAAAAAAGTATGGACGTTGTATATAATTTAAATAGTGAAGATAACTCTACTTTAAGTATACAGTTAGAAAATGTACAAAATATAAGTTTAGATATAGAGCCACTTATAGTTTTAAATAATGATGTGACAATAAGTGAAGAGCTGTTGTCGGTAAAAGATTCTGATATTATTGATCAGCAACCATCCAGTAATAAAAATCAAGATGAATACATCATATTAACACCATTTGATGAAGAACAAACTACTGAAGTTTCCAAAGGTATTTCCATTTATTTACACAAATAAAAGCAAATCAAAAGTAATTATTTGAAAAATTATAATTTTGCACATACAAGTGATTTAAATTTAATAGAATGGATTGGACTAGAAAATTGTGTCATTTTTGAAGATGAAAATGTTAATATCGAGCAGCTTAATGCAAATAACCAGCCAGAATCAGTTCTATTGCCTACCAACAATAATAACACACTAAAAGGTTTGTATTTACTACCTTTGTATTAAGTACCTTTATAAAATGTACGCACCATTTTCTAATTTCGTTTAATTGAATAGAAATCCAAAACATTGGTGTTAATGAAGGACAGCCAAAAGAGGTAACTGATATGCCACTCAACCTTTCTGTAGACACTAATTTACAAGGAAGAATGCCTTCACCATTCACAACAACCCTGTTTTGGCCAAAAGAAGTTGAGAAGGAAAAAAAAAAACCATTGAAACAAATATTACCAACCGTAGCAACATCTGATGATTGGTATAATTACCACACACGAAAAGAAGAAGACAAATTAATAAAGCAAAAGGAAATGGAAGATAAAAGAAGACAAAGAGAAGAAGAAAAATTAATAAAGCAAAAGGAAATAGAAGTTAAAAGAAGACAAAGAGAAGAAGAAAAATTAATAAAGCAAAAGGAAATTGAAGATAAAAGAAAACAAAAAGCTGAAACTAAAGAAAAAAAACAATTAGAACAGCAACTGAAGAAGCGAATTAAACAAGAGAAAGATGCAGAGAAATTAAACCTACGACTAAAGAAAACTAAATTGATTAATTTAGATAAATAATAAAGAATTTTATACAAATTTATTCTAAATAAAATGTTTTTATTACCCCAAAATATTACCATATTGATTTCTTTTCATTAACTGCTAGAAATAGTTAAATTAAATATATATTCAATAATTGGGACATTGATAATTAATGACTGAGAAACGCTATGAATTTTAATTGATTTAAAACTCTTCCTTTAACAAATGTAGAGTCTTGTTACTTTATCTAAAAGTAGAAATTTTACGCTTCCGAATAATCATCTTTAGTTATAATTTTGTACTGTTTAAATACTTATAAAAGAAATTGCAATTATCTCAACTGCTTCCTTAACTGTTCTACCACTGGGCCATTTACCTTATTTTAGGTTATAAAGTCATAGCTTTTATTTTATAAGCTTTTATTTTTACTTTTAATTGTTTTCATATTTGTTTTCGAACTTCTTAAAGTTCTGCAATATAAAGAAATGTTAATTATTGTTTTATCAACTATTTTTATTCAATTTTATTTTATGTTTAAACACTGGGACAGCTAAGTTTAATCACTGGGACATGCCGTAAATTCTGTTTAATCACTGGGTCAAGTGGACGCTTTTATAAATTATAAATTTTAATATTTTTCTTTATATAAATGATACTCTATAATACATCTTTTGAAAGAAGAAGACTCGATCTAACGATTGGATAAACATTTAGATCAAATTATATTATTTTTAATTATAAAAAGTCTTAGTAACCGCAAACTTGGCCTTAACTGTTTAAGCATTGGGCCATTTACCTTATTTAGTCTCTACACTCACTAAAGCAAAAGGCCACTCTATTTCTATATATAATAAGTTCTACGTTAAGTTGTAACTAAAATAACTAAAATGTGGATTTTATATATATTTACAGATAATCAAAGCAGAAGATGATGCAGTATGATCTACGGCAGAGAAAAAAATTTATTGTGACATAGTATTATATTAATTATATTAATTAAACGATTTTATTAAACGATTTTATTCAGCTGCAATCCTCTATTTGCTTCTTGTAAGTTTGGTTCATATCAGAAAACTCAAATTTAAACCAATTCCACCAATTCAATCATCATCTTGAAGCATTGCAGGTGTGCATAGTTTCTATTATGTAGAATTTATCTTTAATTCTATCCCGTCATAAGACTGTTTATTAGGGTGGACCTTAGTTACTCTTGTCGAAATATAATTTTGAGATTTTTGACGGGGTCACTCCCCAAGGATTATGCCACTGGGAGAAAAAATAATGTGTGCAAAATTTGAAATTGATCGGAGAACGAGAAACTGTGCCTCATCGCATTTGAAATTTTTTATTTTCGTAACTCGTTTTTCTTCGTTGTAGTATATCGTTAATATACATTTTTATATATCGTTATCTTTTTACGCTCTGTAATAATATAGAATCAAAGTATAAGATTACACAAAAAAATCATGACCTTGAAATCTCAAAAAATGAACCATCAAAAAATACTTTTTTCGTTGGCATTATATTTATGTTGTCAAACAGTATAATTTTCGTCTAAAATTTTTTTTGGATAATTATAAATAACTGATTAAAGGGAAAACTACATCCGAAATGCACCAATTTTTGCAGATATTTTTCAATTTATTTTAAAAACTAGGGCTCTAGAAGAAAATTCACCATTGCACGTGATGCAACAGACATTTTCCCCCCGGCAAACACCAACAAAAGTGGTAAGTCACGGTTTGTTTTCAATACAGAAGGCAACAGCGGCGGGCGTATCCATTGCCGCTCACCGACAGAATCGCTTACACGCGCGCGACTACCACTGTCGGCGCCATACGTTTTGCCAAACTATTTCGCTCAGTTATTGAAAACGAAATGTGACCTACCACTTTTGTTAATGTTTTCCGAAGGAAAAATGTCTGCTGCATCGCGTGGAGTAGTCAGATTTTCTTCTAGACTCTTAGTTTTTAAAATAAATTGACAGATATCTGCAAAAATTGTTGCGTTTCGGGTGCATTTTTTCTTTGATCGCGGTTTAAATATATTTAAGTAGTAATAATGCAATAATAACTTATATCGTTGTGTTCCCGAAGGTTTATAAAATAATTTTGACGGAACAAGCAACCGAATAACTATTACTATTTCGATACGCAAGACGTTCAAGTTGAAAATTTGCATTTTTTTTTTAAATGAACTAATTTTTCGAAAACGGAGGATGTTGGCGAAAAACGGTTTGCGAATTCGTATTCAGCGTACGAAAATTTATAAGAAACGTGTATTGAATGTTACAAGTCCAGATGGCTGTTGAATAGTTACAATTGAACTTTTGCATGAGTTTGACTGCTCGTTCGGCCGAATCGTTTACTGCTAAATTATTTACTATATTTAATCCAATATTATAATTGGGATCACTTTTCCATTCTAGAGAATCCATATTTATAAAATCTGTTGGAACAGTGTATTCTTAACGAAAGTATCGGTTATTTCATTAAAATTTTGAAATCTATTATTTATATATATAAATGAAAAAAATTCCTTAGACAAAAGTTGTACTGTTTGACATGGTAAAAATAATTACAACGTAAGATGTTTTTTTACGGTAAATTTACGAGATTTCAAGGTCATAATTTTTCAAGTAATCTTATACTTTGATTCTATATTATTACAGAGTGTAAAAAGACAAATTCAACCATATATAAACATGTATATTAACGATATACTACAATGGAGAAAAACGATTACAAAAAAAAATTCAAATGCGATGAGACCCGGTTTCCCGTCTTCCGGTCGATTTCAAATTTTCCACTTTTTTTTCCCCCAATAAAAATTATCTAAAGTCTGTCCCTACTATGCCAATTATCTTTGTAAAAAGAAGTGAGATCCCCATAAAAAAACTTCAAAAAGTAAAAAAATTACGCCAAGTACATGAAAAATCAAATATATCACAAAAAATAGAAGGTAATAATAAAATCACAAAAAAATAGAAGACAATATACAATCCCCCAAAAAATAGAACAAAATATATAATCACAAAAATAGAAGATAATACACAAAAAAAATAGAACAAAATATACAATCACAAAAAAATAGAAGATTATAATAATTACAAAATAAAAAATAGGTGTGAAATCAAAATGAGCTGCAAGTACATAAAGGTACTTTCCAACTGCGCTTAAGATGACACAACTACATATACACAGCTAAAATGCTGTGATCATACATTCCATTACTCATATCGCGGACATTTTTTAATTAATCCGTCAAAAAAAATCCCATTTAAAAAAAATTGTCGTAAATTAATAACTTTACAAAATTAATAATATACCAAAATTACGCCAATTATAAGAATGGCTATTATAAAAAGACAAAATTGTATTAAATAATATTAAGCAGACATATTTTTATACAAGTAAATATTTTAATACGAATAAATATTTTATTCAAAATACTTGGCGCTGCGGAACCGAAAAAATGTTAATTGTTTTAGTAGTAATAATAATTTATAATAACTCCCTTACAATCTAAAATACATAAACATATATATACATATACATATTAGAAACGCAGTCAGATCTATTCTACATATATTTAACTCTAATATCATACGTAGCATATGCACCCGCACACATACACACATTCACGAAAGCACGCACAAGAAAGAAAGAAAAAGATTAATGCAATTTATATATATTTATTTCAGTTTAGCAACTCCAATGCGGAGTGCAGCGCCAAGTATTTTGAATAAAATATTTATTCGTATGAAAATATTTACTTGTATAAAAATATGTCTGCTTAATATTATTTAATACAATTTTGTCTTTGTATAATATCCATTCTTATAATTGGCGTAATTTTGGTATATTATTAATTTTGTAAAGTTATTAATTTACGACAATTTTTTTTTGAATGGGATTTTTTTTGACGGACTAATTAAAAAATGTCCGCGATATGAGTAATGGAATGTATGATCACAGCATTTTAGCTGTGTATATGTAGTTGTGTCATCTTAAGCGCAGTTGGAAAGTACCTTTATGTACTTGCAGCTCATTTTGATTTCACACCTTTTTTTTATTTTGTAATTATTATAATCTTCTATTTTTTTGTGATTGTATATTTTGTTCTATTTTTTTTGTGTATTATCTTCTATTTTTGTGATTATATATTTTGTTCTATTTTTTGGGGGATTGTATATTGTCTTCTATTTTTTTGTGATTTTATTATTACCTTCTATTTTTTGTGATATTGTTACGTATGTGGAATTTTCCCATACGCCGCTCTCAACCATTTTTCGAGCTCGCGTCTGCGAAGGGAAAACGCCCTAAAAGCCTTTTTGTTTATCACATACCACTAAGGGGGTCATGATCTCGACCATCTGGATCACGACCATGGGAACGGGAGTGACACGACGACGACCCCGAAGGATTTCCTTATATGGAAATTCCTAATGCATCCCCACTCATTTTTGGGACTATATAAACCCTTTGGTTTCATCCCTCGTCGGTTAAAAGCTATAGAGTCACGCGTAAAGTCACGTCGTGTCACGCTCGTACAGAGTTGGTAAGATCGGGCTAAAGTCCCTGTCAGAATCATAGTTAACCTCATAGGATCCGCGAGTCCGGTTTATATCCTATTTGGCACTTTGAAATAGCCACTCGTACGCCCCGCATCGCCAGTGCGTCAACACCGTGCAACTAGTGGTAACCTACACACTTTTATTTATTATTTAATCGCGACACTTACATTTGTACAATAACTAATTATTGAATATACGAATGGTGTTCACGTGTAAATCGAGTAGATTCGTTAAACCCATCTCTTACCCAGCGATCCTTATAATATTAGTAGCACTCACCCACTGATACAACTTTACCGCTCGAGTTGTATCAAATATTAATTAAGAGTTACGAGGCATTACTAACATTTCCTGCGACTCCCTGATTTCGCATCAGGTTCGTTCGCAACCTTTCATCCACAACAAGGAATCTTCTCCAACCCAGTGGCTCCCCGATTTCGCATCGGGTTCGTCCACGAAACCTCACCCTCCTACGGCTCCCTGATTTCGCATCAGGTTCGTCCGTATCCTACAGCTCCCTGATTTCGCATCAGGTTCGTCTGTAAATCTACCAACTTCCGAACAGCTCCCTGGTTTCGCACCAGGTTCGTCTGTGAATAATCCAACCTCCTAACAGCTCCCTGGTTTCGCACCAGGTTCGTCTGTGAACTTCATCCTAGTGACTCCCCGATTTCGCATCGGGTTCGTTCACGACGTTTCACCTTCCTGCGGCTCCCTGATTTCAAATCAGGTTCGTCCGCGTGTGACTCCATTCCTAGAGGCTCTCTGATTTCGCATCAGGTTCGTCCTCGCCGTCAATAATCCTAGCGGCTCCCTGATTTCGCATCAGGTTCGTCCGCGCCCCTAACTAACAAACTCATAAACCGTATTCCTTGGGAAATACCCTCCTCGCCGGCCTCTCGCGTTGCCGCAGCCCCGGCTCGTAACAATATATTTGATTTTTCATGTACTTGGCGTAATTTTTTTACTTTTTGAAGTTTTTTTATGGGGTATACTAATACTCGATCCAATTTGTGAATTAATTAATAAATGTCAATCCTTGGATTGCCCAATCGCCGAAGCTACTGAAATGTGGTTAAAATTAGATGTTCCTGCAGATAATGAAAATTATAAGAGAATGATTTGCGAACGAATCGAAAAGTCTGTAAACTGCTGCTATGGACTCGCTGCCAATTTCTTAAATCCGAGCTTTCAGGGTAGAAGGTTTTTAATAAATGCCAAGTGTGCAAATATTCTTCGTGATTTTCTAAAAACTACTTTAATAGAAAATGCTGGCCTTGTTCAACTTGAACATTATAAAAATAAGACTGGATCGTTTGAAGTTTTATTTTCAAGAAATTACGATTCACGTAATACTTTTTGGAGAGCATCGAGGTATTTTTATCCAGAACTTGGCCAACTGGCATTAGAGTTGTACAATTTATGTTCATCTACTGGACAATTGGAAAGATTATTCTCCAAATGGGGGCTCGCGCGTTCATCCTTTGAAAAGGAATCGTTTACGAGAAGACACATCCGCAGCACAGTTGTTGGCTTTGTATTATGAATTGCAATTAAAAGATAACCAAACTATAATATCCTTCAAATTGAATGACGAAGATGTAGATTAAATTATGCAAATACTATGTAATGTTACTTTTGAACTTTTGCATTGAAAACGAAATAGGTATATTTCTAACGATACGATACAGAATTTTATATTTCATGCTTATGTTAAATTCATTTTATTAATAAATCAAAATCTAACGATTTAAAAATTCATATCAAAACTAAAAACCGTCATTGAAATATTAAGGGTTTTGTTAAGGAAAAGTATGCGTATACATTATAAAAATACAAACTTTATTTGATTTATTACAACATTTGGTACGTAAGTAATATTACTTATATAAACTAGGCAGAACAGATAGTATCGCAGTTTTCAGATCAATTATAATTGTTGTAATTCTTAAATAAGAGCAAATATTCAGTTGTAGTTCTACGACGAGTACATTAATTTTCCTATCGATCGCATTTCTTAAAATCTTTTGTATTTTTCTCGCTGATCTTTAACAAATAAAATAATTCTAACATTGAATTATCACTATAAGCAGGAATGCTAAGAATTTTCCGAGCCATTTCGGCTAAATCTGAATGTAATTTTAAAACCGACTTCCAGAATACTTTCCACGATACGTATTCCTTTGTTTTTTTTAGTAAAGTATCAAATATTCCTTTATCTTCTAGGAATTCAAAATAACTTGTCATTCCTGCTTCATTTAAATGCTCAATTAAAAATAGCATCGTTTCTTGTTCATATTGTTTGAATTGCTTTCCCCGATATGCAGGATGCAAAAAGTTCCCTACCAGCACGAACTGTTTATAAATTAGCCGAGCACTTTCTTCTATTATAGTTTTGAATACTGCGTCATTGTTTTCATCATTTTCCATACTTTTCCAATCTTCAATCGCATCTGCAGTCACATAATTAATTATTTCTCTTTTCAATAATATTACAAATATGCTCGAAAACGTTTACAAGTTCGCCTAGATCTTTTTCAAAAGTTGCATCGAGTAAGATTAAAGTGCGATTATTAGAAAAGGTAGTTCGATTTTCTATTAAAAGTTGACGCATTATTTTTAAGTTTTTGAAACAAGATGATAAGGTTGCTTCGAAATAACCGCACAAATCTTGGTCATCTGTGAAATCAACTTTTACACCAGATGCTAAGATTATATATTTTTCAATAATTTTCCAATCGTCCAATAACAGTTGAAAATTTTTAAAAATGTCAGACTTGGTTAAACTTTTAATTAATAACCATAATTGTTTTGATAAATCAAGAAAAAAGCAAAAACCAGAATCCAAGGTTTTTATACATAATTCTATATAGCACAAACTATAGCACGAACATCAGCATCGTATTTTTCTTTTGTTAAAGAAATTGATAGGACAATAAAAGAAAGATTCTATATCGTTAATGGATTCTTCAGAATTTACATATAATAAATTCTCATATCCATTACACTCTATTGCGCTCAAAAATTGTTTATCATTTGTCGTTTTGATAAATCAATAATGTTCCAGAAGTCTCGAATCGCGGAATACTGTTTAAATGTTTTTTATACACGTTAGGTAAAAAAGTTCCGACAATTCTTCAGCAGTTGGAAGTTTATACGGCGGTCGTAACTGATTTACCAAGTTCTTTAAATACTTGGATTTTGTATACTCAAATCCAACATTCGAAACAACTAATAATTCTAGTAAAGATTCGTTTATCTTAATTATTTCATCCTTACTGGTCCTATCAATAAAATTTTTCAACTTTTTCGTTTTCGACGATCTTCTATAGTTATCGCAAGCTCGGTGTTGATACTTTTATTACAAACTTGGTCATTTTCTTTGCACTGCTTTCTGTGATATCAGGTTGACTAATCTCCAATTCATTATTATTTAATATGTCATCGTTCTTTGTAGAATCGTTGCTATCACGTTCTTTTCGTTTATGTTGCAGTTGGTTATTATTACTTTCAATGTCTTTACACGCATTTCTGTAAAATAAAATAATATAAAATATTAGTAAAAACAATGTATTTAAATATATATGTGTGTGTAACAGTAGTAAATGTAGATAAAACATGATTATTTAAGCATAAGTGAATTAAATATTATAATGCATAATAATAAAATACACTAAATTACCTATGTGATGATTGTAAAAAGGAAAGAAATTGTTAAGACACGGTAGGATACGCTAGGATGTTAGGACTCACATTGACACAATCACGCGAATAAAATGAAAAAGAGTATACGATCGACGTTAGATTGTAACGCGAAAGTGAACTATAAAAAAATTATTATTAATAATCCACTCTTTTCGAAATTCAAGCAAGACAACGACGCACGCGAGTGGATCTGTTTCCCAACGTTACTTTATAATATTTATGTATATGCAAAATGCAGGAAGTCTTCAAAACTATCGCGGGTGGTGCTTCTTCATTTCTTACACAAACTCATTAAACACAGAATGAAAGCTTCCAACGATCCATCATCGTTAGAGTGGTGTGGTATCATTATAGTCGCTCTACAGAGTCAATGATTTTTCAACGTTTTCTAACAAACTCCCGACAGCTGCAACCCCATATAGAGCTCTTTATCGCTCGCATAACACTAATTCATCGTAATGCAGTCATTCAGTTTCAAAATACGCAACTTTACTTTAAAGTACGACGACGTTGCAGCCTTCCTGAAGGCCGCAACCTTGGGATCGCTTTAGTGCAGATCCCGATGCAGGTCCCAGTGGGCAATGCGAGCATTTTGGGGGTCGCAACTCTAATTGGGAAACGCGAACTCGGTGGATGTCGCGACACTAATATTATATCGAACAGGAGCAAGTTGGTTAATCTAGACTAACTCTAATTCAAACAACACAAGGACTCATCGACGCAGCGCTAATCTTTATAAATAAAAAATAAAAAAACAGGAGGGGGGGGGGGGGGTATCGGTACCATCGATGTGGTACCGCTAAATCAAAGAACGCGCGATCGGTCAAAATCGCAACGCTAATTATTGAAAAAAGGGGGGAGCATATAATGCAAGAATATTAATTCGAAGACTAATTCAAAGTGTGAATAAATAAAATAGTTTAAATAATCGCGTTCGTCATTCATTCGCAACGCTACTCTCGAAGCAAACATTCTAACATGCAAGAATAATTCAGCGAACCACGATTAACTTTCATTCGCAACGCTAACTCGAACCGTCAACATTTCATTCGCAACACTAATTCAACTCGCGAGTTGCCCCAACATCCCTGGGTGGATATGTCAATGGGCCAGCATACAGCTGACCAATAACTACTACTACTACAACTACAGGCGAGCACAGTAACAAAATAATGCAAAAATGACCCCGCAACCCCTGGGGGATGCAAAACCATTTCAGCAGCCCACACGACGTGGCCTCTTCCCTGGCCGGGCTATCTTCGGCTCATTAGCCACTCGTTTCTTTTTTTCGGATCGAAAATAGATCCGCACCTGCTCGGAGTCACGAGCGCAACGCGAAACGTTTCGAGGGCCTATCTTTCCGTTCGCGAACGCGTGACCAACGACCATAGAGTGCAATGTCGCTGGCTTCGAAGGGTCGAATGCATCATAGAGTGGGTGGTGGTCAGTGTTGGTACGACGGTTGACGATCGTCTGCATCACGTTCGCTAACTTTGCAATCTCGACCGTTGAAAAGATAATACGTTTCGAGCCTGTCTCCACCCCGGTTCCGATCGCGACCAGCGACCATGTGCAATGGCGACCACTGGTGTGTGCGAAAAAGCCGAAAGGATGAAGCGAGTCAGAAGCGAGGGCATACTCCGCTCGCGCCAGCTTCACCCTCGACTTTTCTCACTGGATTGTTCGCCTGAAAGCAGGTGATCGCGCGCGCGAGAAAACGACCCCACCCACGATCAGAGAATGCGATCACTCGCCCCGGCCCTACCTACTTATATTTAAGTCACACATTCGTACCAGAGGGTAAGTTACCTATCCTGCCCGGCACCTGTATTTAAAAAGCATGGCAAAACACATTCTCGCAAACACACTCATCCCAGTGACAACCCACTCCACGATTCTCAAGCATCACCGCCCGGTTGCTTTGGCCTACACTAGAGAGAACGTCCCGGGACGTCTCCGTCAGCCGAGCTTGGCCCACATCATACACAATCTGAGGTACGTACCATTTTGCCTGAAATCGACTGACAAGGCTAGTGACCATTGCGTGTAATGCACTTGGCTGTTGATTAACTACTCTACGTAAATATATGTAAATGCTAATAGTTGCTCATTTGATTCAATGAGATCGATAAGATTCATGTACATATTCCATAGAAGCTACTGTGCAAACATTGTATAAACTATAAATCAAGGGATATGTACAGAGGTGTGAAGAAATATTTATGAACCGACGCACTACCACATACTAACCACGCACACACAATACACAAATGTGGAAGTACGTCGTGCACGGTACACACTAACGCAATGCCAGCCGCTAGTTTTGTTTATTAGTTAGTTACGAGCTAGGTCATCATGCCCTGTTGTCGTCACCCATCGTCACGTAGCGCCTGGGCACGTGAATGAGTTTCGAGACAACAAAGCATGGAATGGAAAACCTAAAAATCCTGATCTAGAAAGAAGCTCGTTAGTGTATTCTGTCTACCTACTTTTTACTTTCTCATTGAAATTTTAGGGAAAATGACTGGACTTTGTATTTCTCAATTAATCGAGAATACTCTTTCTCAAGGAAAATACTCTAATTAATAGTGTTGCATTTGTGAAGAAAATTAGTTGTTCAAGAATAAAAGAGACTCTAATAAAGATCATTCAGACAAAAACGAAAGACTCTGATCAGAGAATAAATGATTTCAAAGATTTTTGGAAACGTTAAGAAAATTTCGGGCGACTTGGTCGTCAAAGCATATCTGCTTTCCAAGGAGGAGAGAACTATATACACGATGCTTTTTTACGTTGACCACGAAATCACCCAACCTGAACTGCCTTCTTGTACATAAACAGCATCCAACATCATTACTTTCTCACAAACGGACAAAAATACAAAGATTATTATCAAACTATATCCTGTTAAAAATATAGAGAAGAATTAACTCGTTCGGTATCATACATTGTATACGAAATGTTTATTGATCGAAATGTTTATCATCGAACATGACCCGATGGCATCCGACTTCTCTACTATGTACATGACAATCAAATTCACTCGCACATCGATAATATTCACGACAATATCCAATCTCGATCAAATATTTATATTAGAAATCATTAATCATATTCTAGAGCTTACTATATGGAAAAACGCGATGTACAAGAAGACCCTAACTATCCTGATCTAAGAAATGGCACATGAACAACAACAAGTAATAGTTACTAACTACTCATGGGTGGCAGCGGGAAACCAACATACCCCCCCATGGTCACTATGCTCGCCAAAGCACGTATACAACCGGCACCGATCACCCGTGCCGTTTCGGACCTTTCGTCCTACGACACGATGAGTGTGCGAGACCAGAGGAATAAAAAAAGCATGCGACTTACTACTTGGAGAGTACAGCTGACATCGTAGGAGTCATCGAGGGTGTCGGGGGGGGGGGGGGGGCAGCCTTGGCCCAGCCAAGTCCTATAGCAAACGAGAATAAAACGTATTATGATTTATTTCCAAGATCGTCGCAGTGTAATTTCAATCATAACGAACGGCGTCGCACAAAAAGGAACTAGAAACTAATGATATTTTTCAATCGTATCCAAGCTTTAAGATTGAAACTTGAAAATGTTGAATTATAAAGTGAGTATTTCGAGTACACAATGGAATGAAACGAGACACTTACATCCTTCCATCGTGGTCCTGCCGAGCCAGCGAAACTCATCTTCAGCTGAGGCAGCACTCCGACTACTCCGATATACCGATATACCGATATACCGATATACCGATATAACTAAATTCACGTTTATAAATAAAAAATAAAAAAAAAAGACTACCACTCTCCCCCTCTCCCTCTCCCTCTCTGCCGAACAAAGAGATTTCGAACAACAAAACTGACTCTAATCCCGCGACTTGAGTCTTGAAATGCGATGGCAACACTGACTCTATCCACGCGTGTGATTAAGCAAAGAAATTCTGCAAAAGGAGCCACTCTCCTCTGTGGGGAAAAAAGTACTTTCTTTTTGAACTTTTACGCAACAAGCACCGATTCTACCAACCGCATTGCGCGCGGCCACCAAATTTTCTTTTCCTCATTTCTGTAACAAAGAAAGGTAAAAATTCTGTTAGTTCACGAGCATAACGAGGATAATCATTGTTAAAATAATAAAAAGAATAATAAAATTGTGCGAGTATGTCATTTTTTAAAGTATGTAAAAAAAAATTCAATTGTATTAATAAACAAATTCGAGAACAGAGAGGGTATTTTGTTGCAATTTTTATTTTATTCTCTTTTATACTCGCTCGAACAAACCAGAGAATCTATCGAATATATGTAAAATTATAATTAGCAACATTTTCTTTAAGATGTTACCATCACTTTTCATCGATAATATAAGCAACAACTTTTACTTACTTCATTTTTATTCGCCGAAGATGGCGTGTCATTCTCTCTAGAAGCGAAGCCGCCATTTCTATAATTTAATTGACGCACAGAACGATAGTTGATAGTTGTATCGTTTCCTTGGTAGAACACCGTAGCGTAGAGACGTAGTAGACGGTCCACGCTCGTACGTATTCCTTTTTCCTTCGCGCACTGAATTCTCTAACAAAGAGAAATAATTTTTACCCATTAAATATATAACAAACATAATAAGGATAATAAGGATAATAAGCATCGATATCGATGTGTTCTTTTTTGTACTTAATATATCCCTCTTTGAGCGACGCAACGTTCGACGGAGATTCTCTCCACTTGTCTCCACCTATCGTCCCAAACCGCATTGGCTGTTCGCGTAGCGGTCCGACTTGTCGTACCGAAAACAGGTTGTATCGGCGCAGTGCTTCCTCGTCCGCATCTCTCGTATGTCTACATTTCTTTTAGATACAGTCTGCCCAATATCCTCAAGAGAAAGCAAAATACCGTACCATCGACAATCGCAATAATTCCTCGGAAGTTATTATTGATTTCTCTATCTATAAAAATTTCATTGCAATATGTTTAAAAATTCTTATCGCATCGTTATAATTATAAATGTACACGACATTTCTGTTGCACATTACCACGCTTGTATATTTTTCCAACGAATAAATCATAGAAACTGTATATCGTTGAAACAAGAAGATGAGAAAATGAAAACTATTACCTATAACCATTACTCCCTCCTTCGTTCGTTTATAGAGCGTACTTGCGGGATAAAGGGGAAGAAAAATGAAATGGAAGAGAACGAGAATTTGCCACAGTGAGAATTTACATCCAAAAGTTGAAATAATTTTCTCAATTCTCACAATAGCGTAGAGAGAGAGAGAGAGAGAGAGAGAGAGAGAGAGAGAGAGAGAGAGAGAGAGAGAGAGAGCGAGGCAAAAGTCGAACCGTCGACTCGCATCTTTCCGAAATAAATTAGAACAGATCGTCGTGCGCAAAAAGCGTTGCTACGCTCTATATCAACTATTCACGGTGCCTTCGCAATTTTATAACATTTAAGCCAAGCCAACACAGCATTTAATTAACTCGCAATCGAAAATTTAAACGGAGAGACGCGTGCAGATTAAACTCATTGGCTTCGAGGGAGCGTTTGTCTGGCTGGGGTATAGCCACATGCGCAGAACACTGCCGCCCTCCTTAGTTAAACTGTCCTATCTAGCATTCTTTCATTCTTTCAGATACGTTGAAATATTTCAAGTTCCACGCGTCTTTTACCTTTTAAGTAAAGTTAGAAAACTCTACGCGCTACGTAAATATTTATAAACAGTTTAATGTATTTAACCTAACTTCTTTTAAAATGGTTCAAATATCTTATCTAAAACAATTAATTAATTGGCACGTTAATAAAACATTCCCCACCGGTACACAGCTATTACAAACAATTATATCAGGCTATTACACAATAATGACAACATGTTTTAATTCGAATGAAGGGAAACAAGTGTGGTATAACAAGTAAATGATAAAACCTCAGTTTTCTCGGTTGTTTCAAAATTGTGCTAGATGGGACATTTTAACTAAAGAGGGCAGATTACAGGTCTGAATTGTCGTGGTTGTCTGAATTGGCGGGTTCTCCTTCTTATATGACAAGGAGAACAAATGGTGCTCGAACGTGATTGGCCGAGAATATTGGAAAACTGCAAGATTCGAATTTCCGCGCCCGCGGTCAACCGCCATCGTGCATACGTTAAGGGGGGGATTCAATATTCGCGAAAAGAACGGTATAAAATTACTCGACAACGCTCGAAATTAACATATTATGTTGATATACGCGCAAAGGAACACGAAACCCGCGATATTTGGGAGAAATTCGCGGAATTTTTCGAGATATTAACGAAAAATCAAGTATGACGCCACGCCGTCAACCACCGATCGGCGTAGAGGCGAACAAAAACTTTACTCACTCATATTTCCCAGCTCGATGCGAGATTCGGGCCAAAAACTGCAAATCCGCGTGCCTCGTCGATCCCTCTTCGCGATTTCGAATACTCGGAGCACACGAAACTTGATATAATATCGCGAGAAAGATGTTTTCTGCCCACTGGCTACGGAGAGACGTGATCACGATCGAATCCAAAGGGCTACTGACGGCGGGAACGCTACGTAGGAGTAGCGGGGAGGGAGGGGGGAGGATTAGTCGTTGCGTTGTCCAATATTTTTGCCTACGTCGAGCGACTCTGATTGAAAACTTCCAAACCATCACGCTTGGAAGTTGCACAGAGATTTATAATTTAACAATGCCAGCCTTACAATTAACAACAAACTTTAACGTTAACAATGCTGTGCAACACCCTCGAGATGCTGGAGAAGCCTCGGGGGGGGGGGGGGGGGGATATGCACGGTAGAGAACGTTAAAGAATATAGAATATGCATGCAACAACAAGTGGGGGGCGCCAGTATTCCGAGGCACTTTATTAATGTTTAAATAATAACTAATGAATTCGAACCACTTGTCGAACTGTGAATGCACCGAACCTATATCTATGCACCACTCCAACGTTTAGGCGAACAATAGATGCATTCGTTAAACTGAATAGATACA
Organism: Andrena marginata; assembly: GCA_963932335.1. Lineage (NCBI taxonomy): Eukaryota > Metazoa > Arthropoda > Insecta > Hymenoptera > Andrenidae > Andrena > Andrena marginata. The sequence continues at coordinate 45,732,928 of OZ010661.1, forward strand.
TCGAAGAAATTCAGAGTTCATTTTTTGACACTTTGAGGTTACGTACCATCTCCATGGCTCGCGTCCAACGTCGTTTCTGACGATTTCGGAAGAAAATTTAACCAAAGCGACACCAAACGAACCGAGAAATACTTTTTTGAGGAACATGCGCCCAGGTGTGGCACAAAAACGTTTTGAAAACGTTTAAAAAAGAAAAAAAGAAAAAAACGCGTCCAGGCCAGAGGACACACGCGCGCGCGCGTTAAGGGGACCAGCAAAGAATCGGAAGGTGGCCCGAAAGAAGCAAGTCCCGAGAACACGTCCATGTTGGCGGCGAAGCGCAATGCACGCGTGTGTCTCATCTAGTGGTGGAGATTTATCGATGGTACTCATTATCGAAAATTATCGACGGCTTATTTTCACTATCGATAATTATCGGTATTGAAAGTCCTAGGTTAGTCGATTAAAAAATATTAGCTAAAATTCAGAATCCCAAATTTAATTTGTAATATTGTTACTTGTATTAAAAATAAACTGTATTATACATATTTGAACAGCGTTTCGTTATTACCTTCGAGACTTTTATAGATAAAAAATGGTATAGCGAAGTACATGATGGATTAAAAATATTCTGTTGAATAATAATAAATGATAATTTGTTGGATTGCGTATTTCTTGTTTCCCTGTATAAACGTTTAACGTTTCAAATTTGATAAATCTTTCCAACTAAGTGACAACAATATTACTTGTATATGTATTACTTTAATTTCCCAAGTATATCAATTGAGGGCTCGGATGCAATAAGGGGACTAGCGCTCGAAAATGCGAAAAAGAATTGTCCAAACGCTAAGAAATATTGGAAAATTAAATGTTTTTAAACCGTATTTTACAAAATATAATGTTATAAAGCTCGTCGCGACACAAATTCTTTCTATTTACAGTTTTCTTTTTTATCGAGTCATTAGTATTCGAGATAAAAATTATAAACAAAAAAAATTTCTTCGACCAAAATCATTATTTCTTTAAACATAAATTGCGATAACTTGAGTAAATATTAACGGATCGTTATGAGACTTGAAACATAAACTCAGAAAACTCTAGCGAAGCCGTAAAATGTATGCGCAAAATCCTTATGTTGATAAATGTAATAATATTTCGTTTAAAAGTAATACTGGACATAACCCATGTCTTTCACTGTTCGCCGTTAAAAAGTATCGAGGGAATTTTCAGGTACATAGGTATAACTTGCGGCGACAAAGTTTTTTCTTAATATACACGGAAGTTTTTCACCAATTTTCGCACTTTATTAATAAATAATTACAGAAGATATGACGATATATATAAATCCCGCGCGGCACCAACAGTCAGCAGCTGCGTACAATCGCGTCACACTGCAAAGATGACATGACATTCTATTCTCGCTATTATATGATTATATATTACAAAAAAATATTGCGATATTATTTTCGAAATATTTAGTAACATTTTTATTATAGTACTTACACGTAATATTTACAATATTCACACTGTTCTGTTTACAATATTCTGTTATTTTATAAATTTTTCTTTTTCTCCTTTTTCCCATCTTTCCTTTTTCATTTTCTTTTTGCTTATCTTTTCTTCTTTATACAATGTATTTTTTATTGATGTCGCGCCTAAAAATTTTTTGCCAAAATCTTGTCCACTGGAGGTACAATATTGCAGTAAATTTTCAAAGTCTTTACGTTTTTCAGCAGTCACTCCTACTCCGCCTGCCAGTGACGCTTTTTTTCAAATCTTCCCCGCCAACAGATGTTTTAATATTTACAGTAGTAGGTTCCCCATTGTAACTATAATAAACATCTACTTGCCCATTGGGAAAATAAATGATACGTACGATTTGACTTATTTGAATTCTCTTTAAATCTTTGTTCGGCGTCAATAAACCTTCGTAATTTTTTATTGCAATTTTTCTGGCATCTATCATTCTCGAAGGGGGGATTTCGCGCCGTTCTAATTAATTCCGCGTATAACGGAATATTGTAAACAGGACAGTGTAAATATTGTAAATATTGTAAATATTGCGTGTAAATACTATAATAAAAATGTTACTAAATATTTCGAAAATAATATCGCAATATTTTTTTGTAATATATAATCACATAATAGTGAGAATGAATGTCATGTGTTTGCAGTGTGACGCGATTGTGCGCAGCTGCCGACTACTGTTGGTGCCGCGCGGGATTTATATATATCGTCATATCTTCTATAATTATTTATTAATCAGTGTGAAAATTGGTGAAAAACTTCCTTGTATATTAGGAAAAAACTTTGTCGCTGCAAGTTATATGTACCTCAAAATTCCCTCGATACTTTTTAACGGCGAACAGTGAACGACATGGGTTATGTCCACTATTACTTTTAAACTAAATATTATTACATTTTTCAACATAACGATTTTGCGCATACATTTTACGGCTTCGCTAGAGTTTTCTGAGTTTTATGTTTCAAGTCTCATAACGATCCGTTAATATTTACTCAAGTTATCGCAATTTATGTTTAAAGAAATAATGATTTTGGTCGAGGAAATTTTTTTTGTTTATAATTTTTATCTCGAATACTAATGATTCGATAAAAAAGAAAACTGTAAATAGAAAAAATGTGTGTCGCGGCGAGCTTTATAACATTATATTTTTTAAAATACAGTTCAACAACATTTAATTATCCAATATTTCTTAGCGTTTGGACAATACTTTTTCGCATTTTCGAGCGCTATAGTCCCCTTATTGCATCCGAGCCCTCAATTAATGCCGCGAATTTAATAGGTTTATCGGCGGTAACTATAATCTATCGATAGGCATTTGTTCTGTAACTTACGATAGCGAATCGTGTTTTGTCAATTTCGTCCTACCACAGAAAGACATTTTGTGTGCGATTACGTACCAAGCATTTCTGGCTTAAATAATCTTACATTTGTATTATTTTCTTTATATATATGACTTACCATTTCTCGTTGAATCCATTATTATAGCAAAAGGCAAACCGGATAAAAAGAAAATTAACTATTGAACTATTTATATTATGTAGTTTTCGTGGTGTTCATTTTCTTTTTATCCGGTTTGCCTTTTGCCATAATGATGGATTCAACGAGAAATGGTAAGTTGTACATAAAAAATTTATTTTACTTTATACGTATATTACGCTTGTTTTTCTATAAATATTTCATAGAGAGAAGCCGGTTTAAAAAAAAATTCAATTTGAAGAAACATGATCAAGCGTATGAAGAAAGTGAAAGAGAAGATAATATGATGCGAATGTTGTGAATTTTGTAAATTCATTAAAGAAAGTACAAAACAAAAGACGAAAGATTTCATTGGTTTGTAAAGAGGGGTCCTTAAGAGGTCTGTGCTGATGGCAAATTTGCGAAATGTACTACACTACTGATGGGGTGGGGTGGGAAGGAGTATAAAACCAGCGGTAACACTAGCAATTTAGCTGACCATATAAAAAGATTTCACAAATCCCGAAATACTCGGAAGGACTAGATGTCGAAGCATCAGCAACAACAAGTACCAATTCCATAAGCACGTTTTTTAAAAAAATCAGTGTAATATGATAACAATTCAGAGAGAGAGAGAGAGAGAGAGAGAGAGAGAGAGAGAGAGAGAGAGAGAGAGAGAGAGAGAGAGAGAGAGAGATTTAGAACGTAACATTGGCTCTCCTGCTTGCAACAGACTTCCAACCATTCAATAATATAGTGAATGATAAAGGGGTTTCAGGATGTTTGTGAATAAGCTAGAGATCCCAAGTATGTAATTCCGAGTAAATAGACACCGAGGGGAAAACGATCATGAAAAAACTGTATTCCGACATGCCAAGAAAATTAAAAGAAGACCCCCATGGCCGTTCCAAAAACTTGTTTGTAGAAAACCACCCCATTGACCCCCCATCGACCGCTGTACTTTTCCAACTAACTGGTTCGTTTTTCCAAAAATTCGAATTTGGGAGTGCTATCTTCGCAGTCCTATAACCGGCACGTTTCAACGTATCTTTGACCCGGGAGCAGGCGCGTGTTGGTCTCTTTTCGACCGATGATTTCGTATGTTTTGAAACATGATCCATAGCGTTCGACTGTTTACTTTCTCCGTGGAGCTATTCTCATTTGAAGGGCGTCTCGTCGACTTGCCTATGTTGCGAAGCAACAGTTAGTGCATTCGTGTAGGTTTTAAAACATACATTGTTACACGTCGGTCTTTCCGACCATAGCGCGCCTGCTAACGTTACTCTCATTTCGTCTATCGCATAGAACGCGTACTGTGTGGCAATCATGGCTAATTCTAATTTCCGAGATTTCTTAAGGGGTTAGGACGCAGTAACGGGCCAAGTATGCAGATGATTTTTAGACGACGATAATAAGAAAAGTAAACAATCGATTAACATATGGCTTTGTGTTTTAGTCCACTATATTATGAACTATAAGACGAGCGTATAATATTTACAAAACAGCATTTGTACGTCGTGCAATGTCTCCATTTAAAATTTTTTTTTTTTCCGGATGGCTAACTGGTGGGACGGATTCCGGGAAATCGGATGCATTGTATCAAAAACCCCCAAAATGTCATAAACTATAATATATTCCCTAGGCATTGACGATCCAACACTTCAAATTTTTCAATTATTGTACGAAATATAAACAGAAAGATCACACACACTTTAGTCGAAATTTGATCATTATTTTTCGAACACCGGCCATTTTGTCAATTTTCGCAAAAATTGAAATGTTGGATCGTCAATGCCTGGGAAATATATTATAGTTTATGACATTTTTGGGGTTTTTGTTATAGTTCATCCGATTTCCCGGAATCCGGCCCACCAGTTGGCCATCCGGAAAAAAAAGGATATTTTAAATGGAGACATTGCACGGCGTACAAATGCTATTTTGTAAATATTATACGCTCTTCTTATAATTCATAATATAGTGAACTAAACACACAAAACCTTATATTAATCGATTGTTTACTTTTCTCATTATCGTCGTCTAAAAATCGTCTGCTTTCTTGGCCGGTTACTGTGTCCTAACCCCTTAATGAATGAAAGCATCGAAGACGAGATCAGTGATTCCGCAGAAGATTCTGATTATATTATACAATCCGATCACGATACAGATTCGGAAATTGATTGTGCGGATATAGAGATAGATGTAGAGGAGGCATATACTTTGAGTGAAGGAAACGCAAGTGTTTATTCTTTACTTTCAAGAAGCAGTTTCTAATCTGAGGAAATTATAAAAATTTAATACGTTTACAAAGTCATAAATTTATAAGTATATTTTTTTTTTTAAACAAAAAATATAAATATAAAATATATTAGATAATTGTTATTATGAAAAAGTACAAATTAAATGATAAATTGAAATTTTGATATGACATTTTATTTTTAAAATCAATTACAATGTATTTGTATAAAAATACATTTTCCAGAACTCCACGATCCATTGCATTGGCAAAGATAAAACAACAATATGGTCTAAAATACCACATAGGAACAAGAGTAAAACTAAAAAACATAACGTTGTCAATGAACGTCAAGGCGTAAGACCTACTGCTAAAAATGCTAAAACGGCCATTGATGCGTGGAGACTTTTTTCTATCTGACGATATGATTGAAAAGATAGTTCTGTATGCTAATATTTATACATGTAAATCAAAGTTTTAAGATCCACCAAAATTTTTTTCATCAAGCAAACATATTAAACGATAATAACTAACAAGAACAACGTATACTTCTTTTAGTCTACAAGTACAAAACTATAAGATAACGTCAGCGTCGACGCCATCGAGGAAGTATAGGATAGACTTATCACCAGCAGTGATGGGTTTACTACGTTACATCGAATTTACTACGTGACACGCGTAAAAAATGTAAATAATTGTAGAAAATGTAGAAAATGTAGAAAATGTGAAAAATTCATATACAAACTATTAACCTCTACCAATCTGCCATCCCTTCCCTCTTATTTTCACCCCCTTGACACTCTGTGACAAAGTTTTACCCGGGCAATACCAGGTGCTTTAAGCTAGTAATAATTTCAAAATTTTTTAATAAAGTTCATAAGTTTGGTGAACAAAAGATACTCTAATTTGTACATACATATATATCAACTTATCAGCATGGATTCTGAAGAAATTGATAAAGCTTTAGCAAATTATTTCTTTGGATGTAATATTCCGTTTAGTGTTATTGAATCTAAACATTTTAAGAACTTTGTTCATAAATTGAACCCGAATTATAAAATTCCAACTAGAAAGACGTTGTCGAATAATTTACTAAATGCAAAATTTCAAGATTATAAAAAATCAATAATTAGTGTGGAATCTAAAGATTCAGTTCTACTTTTAGATGGTTGGAAAAATTCATCAGCCAACAATAAATATTGTATGTAGTTGCGATTCTGAATTTAAGTGATAACAGTGGTACATTTATCTTGATGCCTGGAATTTCAGTTATATCAGAGAAACTGGCGAGGCATTAAGAGAAGTTGTTAATCAATGTATGATAATGGGCGCAAGAACAATTTAATTTAAATATATATGCTGTAATAACAGGCAATGCCTCGAATATGATGTCCATGGGAGGAACAATCGATGTATGGCACATGACTTGTAGTAGCCACAGTGCGAATTTATTATGCAAATCATTATTAGATAAGGATTTTCCTGCTAAAGCGAACAATTTATTAAAAGAGTTTAAGTCTCCAACTCTGGAATCCCAGGTATTAGCGCTCTTGGTGGTCAGAGAATGATTTTAGCTGCCGAGATTCGTTGGTGCAGCTATCGTCGAGATACCTTTAGAAGATGCCTCAGGAATTTGGAACCTATGCGTCTTCTTGTTGCTAATGCAGAGAATTTTAATATATATATAAAAGAAGAAATAAGAACTTTGCTTTCCAATCCTACATTTGAAATGAAGCTTTTCGATAATCTAGAGACGCGGTAGCGTCTCGACGCCAAGTACAGGAAAGAAAGTACAGGAAAGAAAAAGACACCCTATATATGGCGACTGTCGCTACTGCTTATCATTCACTCGTCGCCCGGCTAATCCAACCTAACCTGAAACTTATTTCATTAATATCTCCTCACGCCTGCAATATTTCCAAAATTTAAAGGCATTTTTCTTATGTAAACCGCATATAAGCTTTCGAATAGGACCAATTTCAATAAAATCGGTCCACGTATGACAGAGATATCATAATATCGTCTCATGGATCAGTCGAAAATTTTAAGTTTTATAAGATTTTTCTTCTGATTCTTCTTGTTCAAGGAATTTTTCGTCAGTATAATACGTATATTACGCGTTACACACACACCTTCAGGCAACACATGTTTCGTTCTTCGTTCGTCGACTCTCGGGATTATTCGACAGGGATCGTCGTCCGTCATTGTACAAACTATTTTTTAAATACATTGAACTTTATAACCTACCAATCTTAACCTCCAAGTGTCAAATAATGTAAGTTGTCCAAATTTGAGATGTCAGGAGTTTTTACACTAAATAGGAGACGGAATTATTGTCTCAATTAACAAGGTAAGTCGCCAAATTTATTTAATAGATTTTTTATGTAGAGTCGCAGACTTGGAAGTTGTCCGGAGAAGGTTCGACAGAGAAGCACCTTCTTTCGCATAAGTTTCTAGAAATTTGTACCATGCTTGTACAAAATAATATATTGTAGTAAAAAATTGCATTGAATTTAAATTGCCAGATATTTGTATTTGTATACCAGCAATTTAGAGTTTTTATTTTATGTAAAGGTTATTATATTATAGAAATGAAGGGGACGTACTGGACTTCGATAAAAATGAAGGAGACGCACAGGCTTGGATAGTACAATTGAGGGGGACGCACAGGCTTGGATGGATAGAAATGAAGGGAATGCACAGGCGTGGAGGTTGTCCGGAGAAGATTAAATAGATAGACAGAGCATCTTGTTTCGCACAAGTTTCTGGAACTTTGTCAAATAAGGTAAATCGACAAAATTTGTTTAAAGACATAGCATTAAGAATTATTAAGAAAATAGATTATGGTGGACTGCTTGCAATGTAAAGCAAGTCACATTAGTGAAGAAAGTACACTGAAAACACATCTCCGTTAATGCTTTTCAATCTTTTGTGAAAGACATTCGTAATACTTTAATTAATAAAATCCAAAGTAGTTGTCACGCTATTCATTAATTCATTAATTTTTTAGATTCCCATTATTTAAAATCACCAATAAACATACTAAATAAATTAGTTTCATTCCAACACCAATACATTATGCGTTAAAAATATTGGATCTCCGCGTTCATTTCGCTGAATTATTACCATTAGCATTTAAATTTCCTGCAACAAGACTTTCTGCCATACGCTCGCACCTCCTTCGGACACATTATTTAGTCTCTACACTCACTAAAGCAAAAGGCCACTCTATTTCTATATATAATAAGTTCTACGTTAAGTTGTAACTAAAATAACTAAAATGTGGATTTTATATATATTTACAGATAATCAAAGCAGAAGATGATGCAGTATGATCTACGGCAGAGAAAAAAATTTATTGTGACATAGTATTATATTAATTATATTAATTAAACGATTTTATTAAACGATTTTATTCAGCTGCAATCCTCTATTTGCTTCTTGTAAGTTTGGTTCATATCAGAAAACTCAAATTTAAACCAATTCCACCAATTCAATCATCATCTTGAAGCATTGCAGGTGTGCATAGTTTCTATTATGTAGAATTTATCTTTAATTCTATCCCGTCATAAGACTGTTTATTAGGGTGGACCTTAGTTACTCTTGTCGAAATATAATTTTGAGATTTTTGACGGGGTCACTCCCCAAGGATTATGCCACTGGGAGAAAAAATAATGTGTGCAAAATTTGAAATTGATCGGAGAACGAGAAACTGTGCCTCATCGCATTTGAAATTTTTTATTTTCGTAACTCGTTTTTCTTCGTTGTAGTATATCGTTAATATACATTTTTATATATCGTTATCTTTTTACGCTCTGTAATAATATAGAATCAAAGTATAAGATTACACAAAAAAATCATGACCTTGAAATCTCAAAAAATGAACCATCAAAAAATACTTTTTTCGTTGGCATTATATTTATGTTGTCAAACAGTATAATTTTCGTCTAAAATTTTTTTTGGATAATTATAAATAACTGATTAAAGGGAAAACTACATCCGAAATGCACCAATTTTTGCAGATATTTTTCAATTTATTTTAAAAACTAGGGCTCTAGAAGAAAATTCACCATTGCACGTGATGCAACAGACATTTTCCCCCCGGCAAACACCAACAAAAGTGGTAAGTCACGGTTTGTTTTCAATACAGAAGGCAACAGCGGCGGGCGTATCCATTGCCGCTCACCGACAGAATCGCTTACACGCGCGCGACTACCACTGTCGGCGCCATACGTTTTGCCAAACTATTTCGCTCAGTTATTGAAAACGAAATGTGACCTACCACTTTTGTTAATGTTTTCCGAAGGAAAAATGTCTGCTGCATCGCGTGGAGTAGTCAGATTTTCTTCTAGACTCTTAGTTTTTAAAATAAATTGACAGATATCTGCAAAAATTGTTGCGTTTCGGGTGCATTTTTTCTTTGATCGCGGTTTAAATATATTTAAGTAGTAATAATGCAATAATAACTTATATCGTTGTGTTCCCGAAGGTTTATAAAATAATTTTGACGGAACAAGCAACCGAATAACTATTACTATTTCGATACGCAAGACGTTCAAGTTGAAAATTTGCATTTTTTTTTTAAATGAACTAATTTTTCGAAAACGGAGGATGTTGGCGAAAAACGGTTTGCGAATTCGTATTCAGCGTACGAAAATTTATAAGAAACGTGTATTGAATGTTACAAGTCCAGATGGCTGTTGAATAGTTACAATTGAACTTTTGCATGAGTTTGACTGCTCGTTCGGCCGAATCGTTTACTGCTAAATTATTTACTATATTTAATCCAATATTATAATTGGGATCACTTTTCCATTCTAGAGAATCCATATTTATAAAATCTGTTGGAACAGTGTATTCTTAACGAAAGTATCGGTTATTTCATTAAAATTTTGAAATCTATTATTTATATATATAAATGAAAAAAATTCCTTAGACAAAAGTTGTACTGTTTGACATGGTAAAAATAATTACAACGTAAGATGTTTTTTTACGGTAAATTTACGAGATTTCAAGGTCATAATTTTTCAAGTAATCTTATACTTTGATTCTATATTATTACAGAGTGTAAAAAGACAAATTCAACCATATATAAACATGTATATTAACGATATACTACAATGGAGAAAAACGATTACAAAAAAAAATTCAAATGCGATGAGACCCGGTTTCCCGTCTTCCGGTCGATTTCAAATTTTCCACTTTTTTTTCCCCCAATAAAAATTATCTAAAGTCTGTCCCTACTATGCCAATTATCTTTGTAAAAAGAAGTGAGATCCCCATAAAAAAACTTCAAAAAGTAAAAAAATTACGCCAAGTACATGAAAAATCAAATATATCACAAAAAATAGAAGGTAATAATAAAATCACAAAAAAATAGAAGACAATATACAATCCCCCAAAAAATAGAACAAAATATATAATCACAAAAATAGAAGATAATACACAAAAAAAATAGAACAAAATATACAATCACAAAAAAATAGAAGATTATAATAATTACAAAATAAAAAATAGGTGTGAAATCAAAATGAGCTGCAAGTACATAAAGGTACTTTCCAACTGCGCTTAAGATGACACAACTACATATACACAGCTAAAATGCTGTGATCATACATTCCATTACTCATATCGCGGACATTTTTTAATTAATCCGTCAAAAAAAATCCCATTTAAAAAAAATTGTCGTAAATTAATAACTTTACAAAATTAATAATATACCAAAATTACGCCAATTATAAGAATGGCTATTATAAAAAGACAAAATTGTATTAAATAATATTAAGCAGACATATTTTTATACAAGTAAATATTTTAATACGAATAAATATTTTATTCAAAATACTTGGCGCTGCGGAACCGAAAAAATGTTAATTGTTTTAGTAGTAATAATAATTTATAATAACTCCCTTACAATCTAAAATACATAAACATATATATACATATACATATTAGAAACGCAGTCAGATCTATTCTACATATATTTAACTCTAATATCATACGTAGCATATGCACCCGCACACATACACACATTCACGAAAGCACGCACAAGAAAGAAAGAAAAAGATTAATGCAATTTATATATATTTATTTCAGTTTAGCAACTCCAATGCGGAGTGCAGCGCCAAGTATTTTGAATAAAATATTTATTCGTATGAAAATATTTACTTGTATAAAAATATGTCTGCTTAATATTATTTAATACAATTTTGTCTTTGTATAATATCCATTCTTATAATTGGCGTAATTTTGGTATATTATTAATTTTGTAAAGTTATTAATTTACGACAATTTTTTTTTGAATGGGATTTTTTTTGACGGACTAATTAAAAAATGTCCGCGATATGAGTAATGGAATGTATGATCACAGCATTTTAGCTGTGTATATGTAGTTGTGTCATCTTAAGCGCAGTTGGAAAGTACCTTTATGTACTTGCAGCTCATTTTGATTTCACACCTTTTTTTTATTTTGTAATTATTATAATCTTCTATTTTTTTGTGATTGTATATTTTGTTCTATTTTTTTTGTGTATTATCTTCTATTTTTGTGATTATATATTTTGTTCTATTTTTTGGGGGATTGTATATTGTCTTCTATTTTTTTGTGATTTTATTATTACCTTCTATTTTTTGTGATATTGTTACGTATGTGGAATTTTCCCATACGCCGCTCTCAACCATTTTTCGAGCTCGCGTCTGCGAAGGGAAAACGCCCTAAAAGCCTTTTTGTTTATCACATACCACTAAGGGGGTCATGATCTCGACCATCTGGATCACGACCATGGGAACGGGAGTGACACGACGACGACCCCGAAGGATTTCCTTATATGGAAATTCCTAATGCATCCCCACTCATTTTTGGGACTATATAAACCCTTTGGTTTCATCCCTCGTCGGTTAAAAGCTATAGAGTCACGCGTAAAGTCACGTCGTGTCACGCTCGTACAGAGTTGGTAAGATCGGGCTAAAGTCCCTGTCAGAATCATAGTTAACCTCATAGGATCCGCGAGTCCGGTTTATATCCTATTTGGCACTTTGAAATAGCCACTCGTACGCCCCGCATCGCCAGTGCGTCAACACCGTGCAACTAGTGGTAACCTACACACTTTTATTTATTATTTAATCGCGACACTTACATTTGTACAATAACTAATTATTGAATATACGAATGGTGTTCACGTGTAAATCGAGTAGATTCGTTAAACCCATCTCTTACCCAGCGATCCTTATAATATTAGTAGCACTCACCCACTGATACAACTTTACCGCTCGAGTTGTATCAAATATTAATTAAGAGTTACGAGGCATTACTAACATTTCCTGCGACTCCCTGATTTCGCATCAGGTTCGTTCGCAACCTTTCATCCACAACAAGGAATCTTCTCCAACCCAGTGGCTCCCCGATTTCGCATCGGGTTCGTCCACGAAACCTCACCCTCCTACGGCTCCCTGATTTCGCATCAGGTTCGTCCGTATCCTACAGCTCCCTGATTTCGCATCAGGTTCGTCTGTAAATCTACCAACTTCCGAACAGCTCCCTGGTTTCGCACCAGGTTCGTCTGTGAATAATCCAACCTCCTAACAGCTCCCTGGTTTCGCACCAGGTTCGTCTGTGAACTTCATCCTAGTGACTCCCCGATTTCGCATCGGGTTCGTTCACGACGTTTCACCTTCCTGCGGCTCCCTGATTTCAAATCAGGTTCGTCCGCGTGTGACTCCATTCCTAGAGGCTCTCTGATTTCGCATCAGGTTCGTCCTCGCCGTCAATAATCCTAGCGGCTCCCTGATTTCGCATCAGGTTCGTCCGCGCCCCTAACTAACAAACTCATAAACCGTATTCCTTGGGAAATACCCTCCTCGCCGGCCTCTCGCGTTGCCGCAGCCCCGGCTCGTAACAATATATTTGATTTTTCATGTACTTGGCGTAATTTTTTTACTTTTTGAAGTTTTTTTATGGGGTATACTAATACTCGATCCAATTTGTGAATTAATTAATAAATGTCAATCCTTGGATTGCCCAATCGCCGAAGCTACTGAAATGTGGTTAAAATTAGATGTTCCTGCAGATAATGAAAATTATAAGAGAATGATTTGCGAACGAATCGAAAAGTCTGTAAACTGCTGCTATGGACTCGCTGCCAATTTCTTAAATCCGAGCTTTCAGGGTAGAAGGTTTTTAATAAATGCCAAGTGTGCAAATATTCTTCGTGATTTTCTAAAAACTACTTTAATAGAAAATGCTGGCCTTGTTCAACTTGAACATTATAAAAATAAGACTGGATCGTTTGAAGTTTTATTTTCAAGAAATTACGATTCACGTAATACTTTTTGGAGAGCATCGAGGTATTTTTATCCAGAACTTGGCCAACTGGCATTAGAGTTGTACAATTTATGTTCATCTACTGGACAATTGGAAAGATTATTCTCCAAATGGGGGCTCGCGCGTTCATCCTTTGAAAAGGAATCGTTTACGAGAAGACACATCCGCAGCACAGTTGTTGGCTTTGTATTATGAATTGCAATTAAAAGATAACCAAACTATAATATCCTTCAAATTGAATGACGAAGATGTAGATTAAATTATGCAAATACTATGTAATGTTACTTTTGAACTTTTGCATTGAAAACGAAATAGGTATATTTCTAACGATACGATACAGAATTTTATATTTCATGCTTATGTTAAATTCATTTTATTAATAAATCAAAATCTAACGATTTAAAAATTCATATCAAAACTAAAAACCGTCATTGAAATATTAAGGGTTTTGTTAAGGAAAAGTATGCGTATACATTATAAAAATACAAACTTTATTTGATTTATTACAACATTTGGTACGTAAGTAATATTACTTATATAAACTAGGCAGAACAGATAGTATCGCAGTTTTCAGATCAATTATAATTGTTGTAATTCTTAAATAAGAGCAAATATTCAGTTGTAGTTCTACGACGAGTACATTAATTTTCCTATCGATCGCATTTCTTAAAATCTTTTGTATTTTTCTCGCTGATCTTTAACAAATAAAATAATTCTAACATTGAATTATCACTATAAGCAGGAATGCTAAGAATTTTCCGAGCCATTTCGGCTAAATCTGAATGTAATTTTAAAACCGACTTCCAGAATACTTTCCACGATACGTATTCCTTTGTTTTTTTTAGTAAAGTATCAAATATTCCTTTATCTTCTAGGAATTCAAAATAACTTGTCATTCCTGCTTCATTTAAATGCTCAATTAAAAATAGCATCGTTTCTTGTTCATATTGTTTGAATTGCTTTCCCCGATATGCAGGATGCAAAAAGTTCCCTACCAGCACGAACTGTTTATAAATTAGCCGAGCACTTTCTTCTATTATAGTTTTGAATACTGCGTCATTGTTTTCATCATTTTCCATACTTTTCCAATCTTCAATCGCATCTGCAGTCACATAATTAATTATTTCTCTTTTCAATAATATTACAAATATGCTCGAAAACGTTTACAAGTTCGCCTAGATCTTTTTCAAAAGTTGCATCGAGTAAGATTAAAGTGCGATTATTAGAAAAGGTAGTTCGATTTTCTATTAAAAGTTGACGCATTATTTTTAAGTTTTTGAAACAAGATGATAAGGTTGCTTCGAAATAACCGCACAAATCTTGGTCATCTGTGAAATCAACTTTTACACCAGATGCTAAGATTATATATTTTTCAATAATTTTCCAATCGTCCAATAACAGTTGAAAATTTTTAAAAATGTCAGACTTGGTTAAACTTTTAATTAATAACCATAATTGTTTTGATAAATCAAGAAAAAAGCAAAAACCAGAATCCAAGGTTTTTATACATAATTCTATATAGCACAAACTATAGCACGAACATCAGCATCGTATTTTTCTTTTGTTAAAGAAATTGATAGGACAATAAAAGAAAGATTCTATATCGTTAATGGATTCTTCAGAATTTACATATAATAAATTCTCATATCCATTACACTCTATTGCGCTCAAAAATTGTTTATCATTTGTCGTTTTGATAAATCAATAATGTTCCAGAAGTCTCGAATCGCGGAATACTGTTTAAATGTTTTTTATACACGTTAGGTAAAAAAGTTCCGACAATTCTTCAGCAGTTGGAAGTTTATACGGCGGTCGTAACTGATTTACCAAGTTCTTTAAATACTTGGATTTTGTATACTCAAATCCAACATTCGAAACAACTAATAATTCTAGTAAAGATTCGTTTATCTTAATTATTTCATCCTTACTGGTCCTATCAATAAAATTTTTCAACTTTTTCGTTTTCGACGATCTTCTATAGTTATCGCAAGCTCGGTGTTGATACTTTTATTACAAACTTGGTCATTTTCTTTGCACTGCTTTCTGTGATATCAGGTTGACTAATCTCCAATTCATTATTATTTAATATGTCATCGTTCTTTGTAGAATCGTTGCTATCACGTTCTTTTCGTTTATGTTGCAGTTGGTTATTATTACTTTCAATGTCTTTACACGCATTTCTGTAAAATAAAATAATATAAAATATTAGTAAAAACAATGTATTTAAATATATATGTGTGTGTAACAGTAGTAAATGTAGATAAAACATGATTATTTAAGCATAAGTGAATTAAATATTATAATGCATAATAATAAAATACACTAAATTACCTATGTGATGATTGTAAAAAGGAAAGAAATTGTTAAGACACGGTAGGATACGCTAGGATGTTAGGACTCACATTGACACAATCACGCGAATAAAATGAAAAAGAGTATACGATCGACGTTAGATTGTAACGCGAAAGTGAACTATAAAAAAATTATTATTAATAATCCACTCTTTTCGAAATTCAAGCAAGACAACGACGCACGCGAGTGGATCTGTTTCCCAACGTTACTTTATAATATTTATGTATATGCAAAATGCAGGAAGTCTTCAAAACTATCGCGGGTGGTGCTTCTTCATTTCTTACACAAACTCATTAAACACAGAATGAAAGCTTCCAACGATCCATCATCGTTAGAGTGGTGTGGTATCATTATAGTCGCTCTACAGAGTCAATGATTTTTCAACGTTTTCTAACAAACTCCCGACAGCTGCAACCCCATATAGAGCTCTTTATCGCTCGCATAACACTAATTCATCGTAATGCAGTCATTCAGTTTCAAAATACGCAACTTTACTTTAAAGTACGACGACGTTGCAGCCTTCCTGAAGGCCGCAACCTTGGGATCGCTTTAGTGCAGATCCCGATGCAGGTCCCAGTGGGCAATGCGAGCATTTTGGGGGTCGCAACTCTAATTGGGAAACGCGAACTCGGTGGATGTCGCGACACTAATATTATATCGAACAGGAGCAAGTTGGTTAATCTAGACTAACTCTAATTCAAACAACACAAGGACTCATCGACGCAGCGCTAATCTTTATAAATAAAAAATAAAAAAACAGGAGGGGGGGGGGGGGGTATCGGTACCATCGATGTGGTACCGCTAAATCAAAGAACGCGCGATCGGTCAAAATCGCAACGCTAATTATTGAAAAAAGGGGGGAGCATATAATGCAAGAATATTAATTCGAAGACTAATTCAAAGTGTGAATAAATAAAATAGTTTAAATAATCGCGTTCGTCATTCATTCGCAACGCTACTCTCGAAGCAAACATTCTAACATGCAAGAATAATTCAGCGAACCACGATTAACTTTCATTCGCAACGCTAACTCGAACCGTCAACATTTCATTCGCAACACTAATTCAACTCGCGAGTTGCCCCAACATCCCTGGGTGGATATGTCAATGGGCCAGCATACAGCTGACCAATAACTACTACTACTACAACTACAGGCGAGCACAGTAACAAAATAATGCAAAAATGACCCCGCAACCCCTGGGGGATGCAAAACCATTTCAGCAGCCCACACGACGTGGCCTCTTCCCTGGCCGGGCTATCTTCGGCTCATTAGCCACTCGTTTCTTTTTTTCGGATCGAAAATAGATCCGCACCTGCTCGGAGTCACGAGCGCAACGCGAAACGTTTCGAGGGCCTATCTTTCCGTTCGCGAACGCGTGACCAACGACCATAGAGTGCAATGTCGCTGGCTTCGAAGGGTCGAATGCATCATAGAGTGGGTGGTGGTCAGTGTTGGTACGACGGTTGACGATCGTCTGCATCACGTTCGCTAACTTTGCAATCTCGACCGTTGAAAAGATAATACGTTTCGAGCCTGTCTCCACCCCGGTTCCGATCGCGACCAGCGACCATGTGCAATGGCGACCACTGGTGTGTGCGAAAAAGCCGAAAGGATGAAGCGAGTCAGAAGCGAGGGCATACTCCGCTCGCGCCAGCTTCACCCTCGACTTTTCTCACTGGATTGTTCGCCTGAAAGCAGGTGATCGCGCGCGCGAGAAAACGACCCCACCCACGATCAGAGAATGCGATCACTCGCCCCGGCCCTACCTACTTATATTTAAGTCACACATTCGTACCAGAGGGTAAGTTACCTATCCTGCCCGGCACCTGTATTTAAAAAGCATGGCAAAACACATTCTCGCAAACACACTCATCCCAGTGACAACCCACTCCACGATTCTCAAGCATCACCGCCCGGTTGCTTTGGCCTACACTAGAGAGAACGTCCCGGGACGTCTCCGTCAGCCGAGCTTGGCCCACATCATACACAATCTGAGGTACGTACCATTTTGCCTGAAATCGACTGACAAGGCTAGTGACCATTGCGTGTAATGCACTTGGCTGTTGATTAACTACTCTACGTAAATATATGTAAATGCTAATAGTTGCTCATTTGATTCAATGAGATCGATAAGATTCATGTACATATTCCATAGAAGCTACTGTGCAAACATTGTATAAACTATAAATCAAGGGATATGTACAGAGGTGTGAAGAAATATTTATGAACCGACGCACTACCACATACTAACCACGCACACACAATACACAAATGTGGAAGTACGTCGTGCACGGTACACACTAACGCAATGCCAGCCGCTAGTTTTGTTTATTAGTTAGTTACGAGCTAGGTCATCATGCCCTGTTGTCGTCACCCATCGTCACGTAGCGCCTGGGCACGTGAATGAGTTTCGAGACAACAAAGCATGGAATGGAAAACCTAAAAATCCTGATCTAGAAAGAAGCTCGTTAGTGTATTCTGTCTACCTACTTTTTACTTTCTCATTGAAATTTTAGGGAAAATGACTGGACTTTGTATTTCTCAATTAATCGAGAATACTCTTTCTCAAGGAAAATACTCTAATTAATAGTGTTGCATTTGTGAAGAAAATTAGTTGTTCAAGAATAAAAGAGACTCTAATAAAGATCATTCAGACAAAAACGAAAGACTCTGATCAGAGAATAAATGATTTCAAAGATTTTTGGAAACGTTAAGAAAATTTCGGGCGACTTGGTCGTCAAAGCATATCTGCTTTCCAAGGAGGAGAGAACTATATACACGATGCTTTTTTACGTTGACCACGAAATCACCCAACCTGAACTGCCTTCTTGTACATAAACAGCATCCAACATCATTACTTTCTCACAAACGGACAAAAATACAAAGATTATTATCAAACTATATCCTGTTAAAAATATAGAGAAGAATTAACTCGTTCGGTATCATACATTGTATACGAAATGTTTATTGATCGAAATGTTTATCATCGAACATGACCCGATGGCATCCGACTTCTCTACTATGTACATGACAATCAAATTCACTCGCACATCGATAATATTCACGACAATATCCAATCTCGATCAAATATTTATATTAGAAATCATTAATCATATTCTAGAGCTTACTATATGGAAAAACGCGATGTACAAGAAGACCCTAACTATCCTGATCTAAGAAATGGCACATGAACAACAACAAGTAATAGTTACTAACTACTCATGGGTGGCAGCGGGAAACCAACATACCCCCCCATGGTCACTATGCTCGCCAAAGCACGTATACAACCGGCACCGATCACCCGTGCCGTTTCGGACCTTTCGTCCTACGACACGATGAGTGTGCGAGACCAGAGGAATAAAAAAAGCATGCGACTTACTACTTGGAGAGTACAGCTGACATCGTAGGAGTCATCGAGGGTGTCGGGGGGGGGGGGGGGGCAGCCTTGGCCCAGCCAAGTCCTATAGCAAACGAGAATAAAACGTATTATGATTTATTTCCAAGATCGTCGCAGTGTAATTTCAATCATAACGAACGGCGTCGCACAAAAAGGAACTAGAAACTAATGATATTTTTCAATCGTATCCAAGCTTTAAGATTGAAACTTGAAAATGTTGAATTATAAAGTGAGTATTTCGAGTACACAATGGAATGAAACGAGACACTTACATCCTTCCATCGTGGTCCTGCCGAGCCAGCGAAACTCATCTTCAGCTGAGGCAGCACTCCGACTACTCCGATATACCGATATACCGATATACCGATATACCGATATAACTAAATTCACGTTTATAAATAAAAAATAAAAAAAAAAGACTACCACTCTCCCCCTCTCCCTCTCCCTCTCTGCCGAACAAAGAGATTTCGAACAACAAAACTGACTCTAATCCCGCGACTTGAGTCTTGAAATGCGATGGCAACACTGACTCTATCCACGCGTGTGATTAAGCAAAGAAATTCTGCAAAAGGAGCCACTCTCCTCTGTGGGGAAAAAAGTACTTTCTTTTTGAACTTTTACGCAACAAGCACCGATTCTACCAACCGCATTGCGCGCGGCCACCAAATTTTCTTTTCCTCATTTCTGTAACAAAGAAAGGTAAAAATTCTGTTAGTTCACGAGCATAACGAGGATAATCATTGTTAAAATAATAAAAAGAATAATAAAATTGTGCGAGTATGTCATTTTTTAAAGTATGTAAAAAAAAATTCAATTGTATTAATAAACAAATTCGAGAACAGAGAGGGTATTTTGTTGCAATTTTTATTTTATTCTCTTTTATACTCGCTCGAACAAACCAGAGAATCTATCGAATATATGTAAAATTATAATTAGCAACATTTTCTTTAAGATGTTACCATCACTTTTCATCGATAATATAAGCAACAACTTTTACTTACTTCATTTTTATTCGCCGAAGATGGCGTGTCATTCTCTCTAGAAGCGAAGCCGCCATTTCTATAATTTAATTGACGCACAGAACGATAGTTGATAGTTGTATCGTTTCCTTGGTAGAACACCGTAGCGTAGAGACGTAGTAGACGGTCCACGCTCGTACGTATTCCTTTTTCCTTCGCGCACTGAATTCTCTAACAAAGAGAAATAATTTTTACCCATTAAATATATAACAAACATAATAAGGATAATAAGGATAATAAGCATCGATATCGATGTGTTCTTTTTTGTACTTAATATATCCCTCTTTGAGCGACGCAACGTTCGACGGAGATTCTCTCCACTTGTCTCCACCTATCGTCCCAAACCGCATTGGCTGTTCGCGTAGCGGTCCGACTTGTCGTACCGAAAACAGGTTGTATCGGCGCAGTGCTTCCTCGTCCGCATCTCTCGTATGTCTACATTTCTTTTAGATACAGTCTGCCCAATATCCTCAAGAGAAAGCAAAATACCGTACCATCGACAATCGCAATAATTCCTCGGAAGTTATTATTGATTTCTCTATCTATAAAAATTTCATTGCAATATGTTTAAAAATTCTTATCGCATCGTTATAATTATAAATGTACACGACATTTCTGTTGCACATTACCACGCTTGTATATTTTTCCAACGAATAAATCATAGAAACTGTATATCGTTGAAACAAGAAGATGAGAAAATGAAAACTATTACCTATAACCATTACTCCCTCCTTCGTTCGTTTATAGAGCGTACTTGCGGGATAAAGGGGAAGAAAAATGAAATGGAAGAGAACGAGAATTTGCCACAGTGAGAATTTACATCCAAAAGTTGAAATAATTTTCTCAATTCTCACAATAGCGTAGAGAGAGAGAGAGAGAGAGAGAGAGAGAGAGAGAGAGAGAGAGAGAGAGAGAGAGAGAGAGAGAGAGCGAGGCAAAAGTCGAACCGTCGACTCGCATCTTTCCGAAATAAATTAGAACAGATCGTCGTGCGCAAAAAGCGTTGCTACGCTCTATATCAACTATTCACGGTGCCTTCGCAATTTTATAACATTTAAGCCAAGCCAACACAGCATTTAATTAACTCGCAATCGAAAATTTAAACGGAGAGACGCGTGCAGATTAAACTCATTGGCTTCGAGGGAGCGTTTGTCTGGCTGGGGTATAGCCACATGCGCAGAACACTGCCGCCCTCCTTAGTTAAACTGTCCTATCTAGCATTCTTTCATTCTTTCAGATACGTTGAAATATTTCAAGTTCCACGCGTCTTTTACCTTTTAAGTAAAGTTAGAAAACTCTACGCGCTACGTAAATATTTATAAACAGTTTAATGTATTTAACCTAACTTCTTTTAAAATGGTTCAAATATCTTATCTAAAACAATTAATTAATTGGCACGTTAATAAAACATTCCCCACCGGTACACAGCTATTACAAACAATTATATCAGGCTATTACACAATAATGACAACATGTTTTAATTCGAATGAAGGGAAACAAGTGTGGTATAACAAGTAAATGATAAAACCTCAGTTTTCTCGGTTGTTTCAAAATTGTGCTAGATGGGACATTTTAACTAAAGAGGGCAGATTACAGGTCTGAATTGTCGTGGTTGTCTGAATTGGCGGGTTCTCCTTCTTATATGACAAGGAGAACAAATGGTGCTCGAACGTGATTGGCCGAGAATATTGGAAAACTGCAAGATTCGAATTTCCGCGCCCGCGGTCAACCGCCATCGTGCATACGTTAAGGGGGGGATTCAATATTCGCGAAAAGAACGGTATAAAATTACTCGACAACGCTCGAAATTAACATATTATGTTGATATACGCGCAAAGGAACACGAAACCCGCGATATTTGGGAGAAATTCGCGGAATTTTTCGAGATATTAACGAAAAATCAAGTATGACGCCACGCCGTCAACCACCGATCGGCGTAGAGGCGAACAAAAACTTTACTCACTCATATTTCCCAGCTCGATGCGAGATTCGGGCCAAAAACTGCAAATCCGCGTGCCTCGTCGATCCCTCTTCGCGATTTCGAATACTCGGAGCACACGAAACTTGATATAATATCGCGAGAAAGATGTTTTCTGCCCACTGGCTACGGAGAGACGTGATCACGATCGAATCCAAAGGGCTACTGACGGCGGGAACGCTACGTAGGAGTAGCGGGGAGGGAGGGGGGAGGATTAGTCGTTGCGTTGTCCAATATTTTTGCCTACGTCGAGCGACTCTGATTGAAAACTTCCAAACCATCACGCTTGGAAGTTGCACAGAGATTTATAATTTAACAATGCCAGCCTTACAATTAACAACAAACTTTAACGTTAACAATGCTGTGCAACACCCTCGAGATGCTGGAGAAGCCTCGGGGGGGGGGGGGGGGGGGGATATGCACGGTAGAGAACGTTAAAGAATATAGAATATGCATGCAACAACAAGTGGGGGGCGCCAGTATTCCGAGGCACTTTATTAATGTTTAAATAATAACTAATGAATTCGAACCACTTGTCGAACTGTGAATGCACCGAACCTATATCTATGCACCACTCCAACGTTTAGGCGAACAATAGATGCATTCGTTAAACTGAATAGATACATCGAAGAAATTCAGAGTTCATTTTTTGACACTTTGAGGTTACGTACCATCTCCATGGCTCGCGTCCAACGTCGTTTCTGACGATTTCGGAAGAAAATTTAACCAAAGCGACACCAAACGAACCGAGAAATACTTTTTTGAGGAACATGCGCCCAGGTGTGGCACAAAAACGTTTTGAAAACGTTTAAAAAAGAAAAAAAGAAAAAAACGCGTCCAGGCCAGAGGACACACGCGCGCGCGCGTTAAGGGGACCAGCAAAGAATCGGAAGGTGGCCCGAAAGAAGCAAGTCCCGAGAACACGTCCATGTTGGCGGCGAAGCGCAATGCACGCGTGTGTCTCATCTAGTGGTGGAGATTTATCGATGGTCGTCACTATCGAAAATTATCGATGGCTTATTTTCACTATCGATCGTAGAGGTGATACCGCGAATTCTAAAATTTGAATTACTGCAAGCGATGAGATTCATTTACCTTACGCAATTGTTAATTAATTGCGTGATTCGTTACTTGTATGTTGAATACTTTCTGTATAATTTATTACCTCTGTTAAATATAAAATATTATTGTATTCTACTTTCCGCTTTTACAATGGAAAAATTTCTAAATATAAAAGCAAAAGGAACTGGTAAGTGCAATATTAACAAGATATATTTTATTTTTATACATA